>QANX01008148.1:0-49807 GCA_003254975.1 Ochetophila trinervis | reverse complement strand
TTTTAAATTTTTAAATGATATTGTTGAATTTTAAACTATTTGTTTTAGAAAATTCAAACTTTTACGAGAAAAATATGGTATTAAAGCCGACAATATTGATATTTTAGGCTCAAAATTCAACTTGGCCCGAAAAATAAAAATGCATATAAAAACCTAAAAAAAAAATGAGAATCTACATATGAACGCATAAATTTTTGAAAGAAGCTGTAAATCTAGCTTTTCATTCGCGTGTTAGTTTCTCCTTCAACCTTCTTCCTTGTAGGAGAAAAGTCCAAAACTTTACCATCTGTCCACTTGCTAGCTGCCTCTCCTTCTTTCCCAGTGATTATTATTTCTTTTACACCATAAAACGGAACATCAAGCTGATCCAAAGTAAGAAATATCGCTCTTCTGCTATTTCTCCAGCACACATTGACTATCCTAGACAAATTTAAGCTACACACCACGCAATCAATGGATGTAGATCATCTTCATCTTCATCTTCCTTCTCTACTCCCTTTTATCTCCACCATCTTGGCCCTTTTGTTGTTTGTCCACCATCTTGTACGGAAATCGAAACCCGACCCGAAGAGAGAGCCTCCAGAAGCTGCGGGTGGATGGCCTATTATCGGCCACCTGGCTCTATTAGGAGGTCCGCAACCTCCCCATATAACCTTCGGCAACATGGCGGATAAGTACGGACCAATCTTCACTGTCAGGACTGGAATCTACAAAACTTTAGTGGTAAGCAATTGGGAAATGGCTAAAGAGTGTTTTACTATCAACGACAAAGTCTTCGCCAACCGTCCGAAGCTCGTTGCCGGAGATCTAATGGGCTACAACTACGCCATGTTGGGGTTCAGCCCTTACGGCTCTTACTGGCGCCAAGTGAGAAAGATTGCCACTCTTCAATTGCTCTCGCACAGCCGTATTGAGATGCACCGTCACGTGCGAGAATCTGCGGTGGAGATTTCCATAAGAGAAATGTACGAGCTGTGGAAAAACGACAAAAACGCGGTTGCGGAGATGAAAAATTGGTTCGGAGATGTTGCTCTAAACGTCATATTCAGGATGGTCGTAGGAAAGCGATATCTGGAAGCCACAGCATCCTCGAATAACAGCGAAGAGTGCCGAAGAGCGCTGAGGGATTTTTTCGAGCTGTCAGGGACTTTTGTGGTATCGGAGACGATTCCATATCTGAGATGGTTGGATTTGGGAGGGCACGAGAGAGCTATGAAGAAGACGGCCAGAGTGCTTGATCATTTGGTACAGCGATGGCTGGAGGAGCATAAGCTAAAGATAAATTCTGAGGAGGAGAAGCAGGATTTCATGGATGTGATGCTTTCGATTGTCGACGGTGCTCAAGAAATTGCCAGTTACGATGCTGATACAATCACCAAGGCTACATCCATGGTACATGCACTTCATCATCATCATTTACTTTCTTCTTTTTTTAATTTTTCTAATTGGCTGAAAAAGTAATTTTCAATGAACATGATTTTCATATGAGTTTTAATGCTTCTCTAGTAAAGACGATTTAAATCTAGTGTCTACCTCAAGTTTCCTATCACAGTTCACAGTAAGAGGTCTCTGGTTCTGAGAATTTTTATTTCTTTTAAAAAAAACATTTTTTTGAAAGAGGTATCTGGTTCTAAATGGACTTTTGATTCTTTCTAGTAAGCAGAAGAGAAAGGGAGTTACAGAAATGGACATTTTAATTTGCGTACCATTAGAGTATGCAAAAAAGAAAAGAAAAAAAAAAGGAATTTCCCCTCTCCCCCACCCCCTCAATTATTCTAAACTATATCTTAATGACTAGTGTAAAAGGAATACGTAAAAGCCTGCAAAATATGTCCCCACAGTATGAAATCATGGTCCTAGCTAACTCGTAAAATGACTTCAAAAAATTCACCAAAACGGGTAGCTACTAGCTTATATTAAAATCAGAAAATAATTTATGGGGAAAGCTCTTTTTTGTTGTGGACACGGAAGTATGAATCTCATGTAAACCTCATTAACTACCAATCTTTCTTGAACCTGTTGATTTCTACATGCGTACACAATGTAGAAAACCTTACACACTTCAGCATCATTATCAAAGTGATCAACTATCTGAACCCATTGTTGATCTCGAAGACACAAAATAAAAATAAAAATATCAATATAAAAACCATATCTAAATCTGATATGCATCTGGGTTGTGGAATTTGGCAGAATCTTATTTTAGCGGGCACGGACACAATGACGGTAACATTGACGTGGGCTTTGGCCCTGCTTCTAAACAATCAAGGTGCACTAAAGAAGGCCCAACAAGAACTGGATGAGCACGTTGGCAGAGGCAGGCAAGTAAAGGAGTCGGACATAAAGAAACTTGTCTATCTCCAAGCCATTCTCAAAGAAACGCTGCGTTTATACCCTGCAGGACCACTCTCTGTTCCCCACGAGTCCATGGAAGATTGCACCGTTGGTGGCTACCATGTCTCAAAAGGCACACGCCTTCTCGTCAATCTTTCAAAGCTTCATAGAGATCCAAGAATCTGGTCAGATCCAAACGAGTTTCGGCCCGAACGTTTTTTAACGACTCACAAAGGCGTTGAAGTGCAAGGCCAGAATTTTGAATTGATTCCATTTGGCAGCGGTAGAAGAATGTGTCCTGGAGTCTCACTTGCTCTTCAGTTTATGCAACTAACTCTTGCTGCTCTGCTTCATGGGTTTGAAATGGCAACCCTCTCCAATGAAGTGGTTGATATGTGTGAGAAAGGTGGACTGACCAACATGAAAGCCTCCCCTCTTGATGTCCTTCTCACCCCACGCCTTCCTGCTAATCTCTATTGATTATATCAGGATTAGCAACTTGTTTGGTACGTATTTAATTTGATTTATTCCAAGATATGCCCGAATATTGTTAAATAAAAAGCGTCTTAATTAACTCAATTTTATATGCGCACCCTCAATCTCAAATATGCACGGCTCTTTTATTGCGCCAGAATTAATTCCTAATCTGTTTTAGAGTTTGGATTAGACTAATTGTTGTCTTTGTTTGTTTACTAAATTTATAATTTTAACTAGAGTATAATTGTCTTATTATAAACTTTGTTTTAAATAAAATCTAGATTACTTAGTTCTATCAAATAAATTAAATTATCTTTTAACTGTTTATAAATAATATGAGATTAATATTAATAATAATAATAAATATAGAATTGGATTAAATTTTTTTATCGTGTCCTGTTTTATTCCAACATAACCGTGTCAATTAAACGCGTTGTAATAGCACTATTTGTACTCCTTTTATCTTCTGTCCCTCCCAACTCTCTGCATTACGTGCGAATAGCGACCACCATGGAGGGAAGGCTATGTAACGGAGGATTCTTTTTCTTTTTTATAAAAAAAAAAAATGATCCCAGGCTATTATTCGCAAAATGCCTTCATCCAAATTGCTCAAGCTGTCACTCGTACTCAATTTTAGGATTTTAAAATTCTAATTTCAGTTTTGCACTTGTTAGATTTCTATACATTTTTTTATTTTTTTAAATTAGAAGTTGTGGTTGCCAATTTGCCTTTGCTTTGTTTAAAGTAAAAGAAACAGACTAACGGCAACTTCAGGAGGACAAATAATACTAACAAGTTAATTTGGGATCAGCATACCTGGACTAAGCAATATATATAATTCATCAGCCACTTCATTAGCGTCATTGCATCTCTCACTTGTTATTGCTTTTGACGTGGACTGGAAGGTAAGGTTATATTAAGCGATCTTATGTTAGATCGTTTCAGTAAAGATAATTATTATCCTGGTGGTCTTGTTCCAATCAAGATATAAATCTGATCAAAAAATATTGCGCGTAGACATTCAAACCGAGCCATATATAATATTATGGGTTAATTTAATTAACTGTAAAGTCTGGTTTAAATTAAATTAAATTTTTAAATTTTTGATAATACAATTATAGTAATTATTGACATATATAATTGCTATTGTATTCTTGTTTAACTGTTCACTATAAGAAATATAGCCTACAGCCACAACGGTCATTCGTGCCTAAAGGCTGTTTTTTCGTCACTAAAGCTATTCAGTTACGCAAAATACGTTGTAACAGCTCCGTGACAGTTGGTACGTCAGTGAAAGTCCCTAGCCACGAAAAAAGTATCGGTTTGTGACTGAATGCCAACTCCAAAATTTTTGAATTTTTCGTGACTGAATGTGTCACATTCAGTAGCGAAAAATATTGTAATTGAAGTTCGATGTTTTTCATTACTGAAACCATTGTTTTCGTGACTGAAGCACGTAAATCAGTTACAAAAATTTTTGTGTCTATTTCATGAATTAGTGACGGCGTGGTCATTGTGACTAATTCGACGTGTTTTAGTCACGGTTTTAATGTGCGTGACTAAATTGCCCTGGATTTAGACACGAATGTTTTCGTGTCTAAATGTGCTTTATANTTGAGTTTGATTATCAGTCTCTGTGGAATCGACCTGAACTTACCGCTACTACGGTAGTGTTTGAATTCAGTATTTAATTTTGGTGTTTACGACACGCATCAAATTTTGGCGCCGTTGCCGGGGACCGTGTCTCAATTTTCCAATATTTTTAAATTGCTTTCTTTAATATTTGAATTTGCCAGCATAAAATCCCTCTTTTGTCTTTTTAATTTTGCTTTAATTGGAATAGAAATAGTTTGATCATCAGTCTCTGTGGAATCGACCTGAACTTGCTGCTACTACGGTAGTATTTAAATTCAGTAATTAATTTTGGTGTTTACGACATGCATCAAATTTTGGCGCCGTTTCCAGGGACTGTGTCTTAATTTTCTTTCTATTCTAATTTTAGTTTTAGTTTTTTTTTTTTTTAAATTTTGTTGTTTCAGGTACATGACTAGACGATCAAACGAAGAAGATCTGAGCTTTGATCCAGAGATTGAAAAGACCGCAAAGCAATTAAGGAAAGACACAAAGGCAGCTAAGAGAAAGGCAGTAGAGAGTGCTACTACTTCATCTAGCCCTGATCTAACTCTGAATTTAAGTGCCGACAGTGATTCTGAATTTGAGGAGATGACAGCTCCTGTTAACAACAATAGACCTCTCGCTTTGAAGGAGTTGGCAGCTCCAGATTTGAATTCTCAAACTTTATGCATTGAATTTCCTGAAGTTCAAGCTACATTTGAATTAAAATCTGGACTAATTCATTTACTCCCATCTTTTTATGGCAAAGCAGGTGAAGATCCGCACAAGCATCTAAAAGAGTTTCATGTGGTTTGTTCTGGGATGAAGCCGCATGGTGTGACTGAAGAACAAATCAAGATGAGAGCATTTCCTTTCTCACTCAAGGATGCAGCAAAGGATTGGTTATATTACCTTCCTTCAAGATCTATTAATTCGTGGAATGACATGAAGCGGGTATTTTTAGAAAAATATTTTCTAGCTTCTAGAGCTGCTAGCATTAGAAAAGAAATATGTGGCATTCGACAATTTGATGGTGAACTGTTATATGAATATTGGGAGCGATACAAAAAGCTGTGTTCAAGTTGCCATCACCATCAAATCAGCGAGCAACTCCTAATCCAATACTTTTATGAGGGAATGTCACCCATAGAACGGAGTATGGTGGATGCAGCAAGCGGAGGTGCTTTAATTGATAAAACTCTGGCAGAAGCCAAACATCTCATCTCTACTATGGCTGCAAACACTCAACAGTTTGGCTTAAGATCTACCCAACCATTCAAGAAGGTTAATGAGGTAAGTACTTCTAATATTGAGCAACAAATTTCTGACTTAACATCATTAGTTCGACAGTTGGCTGTAGGTCAAGCTCAAGCTACTGTGGTCTGCAGAATTTGTTCAGTTGTGGGTCATCCTACAGATTCATGCCCAACTCTTCAAGAAGATGAGACTGTTCAACAAGCAAATATGGTTGGTGGTTTTCCGGGACAAACACAATGCAAATATGATCCATTCTCAAACATGTACAATCCTGGATGGAGGGATCATCCTAATTTGCATTATGGTAACAACTCAGGACACAACCAGTACCAACAGCAATATCAACCAAGACAGCCACCAGTAGAACCTCCTCAATCAGGTATGTCATTGGAAGATATAGTAAAAGCTTTAGCCACTAACACTCTACAATGGCAACATGATGCAACAAAGAGATTTCAGCATTTGGAGAATCAAATGAGCCAAATAGCAACTGCTGTGGACAAGCTTCAAACAAATCAGTCTGGACAATTGCTATCGCAACCAATCAATCCACGGGAGGAAGTTAAAGCCATTACCTTAAGAAGTGCAAAAGAAGTGGACAATTCCAAGAAAGACAATCCGAACACTAAAAAGAAGCATCAAGTGGAAGTAGAAATTAAAGTTGAAGCATCACCTAAGGTAAACTCTAAATCTCTTAATATTTCTTCTAACAATTACATTGCTGCTCCCTTTCCTAGTAGATTAAACAAGGGTAAAAAAAAAGAGCAAGAACAAGAGATATTAGACACTTTTAGGAAGGTGGAAGTTAATATTCCACTAATTGATGCAATTCGTCAAATTCCTCGGTATGCTAAATTTTTAAAATAGCTATGCACCAACAAAAGAAAGCTAAGAGGAGATGAAAAGATCAAGGTAGGTGAGAATGTCTCAGCAATTTTGCAGAGAAAGCTACCCCAAAAATGTAAAGATCCAGGTACGTTTACTATACCATGTGTGATTGGAAATTCTAAAATAGAACGTGCCATGCTAGATTAGGAGCTTCCATTAATGTGATGCCTAAATCAATGTATGATTCTTTACAATTGGGCTCTCTAAAAGATACAAGAGTTATCATACAGTTAGCAGATAGGTCTAATGCCTACCCGATATGGGTAGTTGAAGATGTTTTGGTGCAGGTTAATGGGATGGTTTTTCCTGCGGATTTCTATGTTTTGGACATGGCGGATGATGCATCTTTAAATCCAACACCAATCATTTTAGGCAGACCATTTTTGAAGACTGCTCGAGCAAAAATTCATGTTCATGAAGGAGCACTAACTTTAGAATTCGATAAACATTCACAATATTTGATGGGGAGTCCATTACTTGAGGAATTCAAAGGTTTCTTAAAAAATAAAAAATAAAAAAAATTATTAAAATTGAAATCGCAGCACCAGGCGCTTGGGCTGGGGCCTGGGAAGGCGCCTGGAAGGCTCTGCCTGGTGACTGCGCGAAGCGAAAAAAAAAAAAATATCGTTCATTGCTAAAGTATAAGGTGTGAGACTTGGTTTATAAGTTTTAATTCAATTATAATTATTCAATTTGTGTTCTTCCAATTTATTTGTTCTTCCAATTTATAATTATTCAAATTGGAAGAATACAAATTAAATAATTATAATTGAATTAAATCTTATAAACCAAGTTTCACACCTTATACTTTAGCAATGAACGATACTCTTACCCAAGAGAGAGATTTAGCTACTCATAGTTGTTAGAAATCTCAATTCTTTGTTGTTTTTGCTCTAAAAAGGCTATTCTCTTTACAATAATGATAAAACATATTTATAGCAAAACCTAGGGCTAAAAAGTCACAAATACGAGCCTAAACGCTCAAATTTGCGCCCATCCAGGCGCCTGGGCATTGCACCTGGGCTGCACTGTCTTGCTGCCAACGTCCAGTTAATTATGGTTTTGCCACTGCTTCTTCAGTTTTTCTGTTTAATTACGATTTTGCCACTGTTTCTTCATTTTTCATCCCTTTAAGCTCAAATCCACCTAAAACATAGAAAAATATAAATTTATCCATTTTTAAGTGAATAAAACATGCTCAAATCAAGTATTTATATATATATATAAATGGTATCCCATCACTTATCTAGACTGTTGGGTAAGGAGGAAAGGGAAGGGAGGATACATGGTATCAAAGTGGACAGGAACGCACCAGCGGTATCTCATTTTCTTTACGCTGATGATATTTTGGTCATGGCTCGGGTGGACAAAAAAGAAGCAAAAGCCTTCAGAAAATGTTTTGATACTTACTGCTCATGGTCTGGGCAAGAAACTAATGGTGATAAGTCAAGTATTTTCTTTTCGAGCTGCACTAGGAGGAAATATAGAAAGGAAATTTTGGTGACCATAGGTTTTAAAGATATGGGAAATGCCTTCATTATGGGACGAAATAAATCAAAAGACTTTGGACGTCATAAGGAGAAGGTCCAAAAGAGACTTGAAGGATGGAGTAGGAATTTGCTTTCAAAAGCCAAGAAAGCAGTGCTAATCAAATCGGTTATTCAGGCCATTCCCACGTATACTATGGCTACATTTCAAGTCCCTAATAATGTTTGTAAGGCCTTGGATAAGTTGGTCAAAAATTTCTATGTAACTAAATATAGAAATTAAAGTTTTAATATAATTTTAAATATGAATAAGTGAAACTTTTAAAGAATATATGTAACTAAATATAAGTCGACAATATAATAGTTTTTATCATTTTTTTGTTGTAATAAATTATATTTATCATTTTGTAAACAATTTGGTAATTTAGTTGATATCTGTAGCATTATTTATAGAGATGCTATTTAATTTATAACATGGTGTCCAACATGGACATGGTATAAATCAATTTTTCTATTTGTTCTATAATCTAATTAATATAGTAGACCATATAATTACATGTAGTCTTTCCAATTTTATAGTTATTGGAAAATCTTCATATATATATATATATATATATATGTTTTATTAGAAAGATCCAGGAAACTTTTTTTGATTTGATGGAAAGAAAGATCCAGGAAACTTAAATAAACACAAATAGTCATTGATAATTGAAAAATATAATACTTTTTTTTTGGGTCAAATAAAACTATATTACATTGATCATATTAATTTGTGGCGTCGTAACTTCAAAGTAGCTAAGTTAATTTCAAAACTTTTATTGTTTGATTTTCGACTTTGAAAATGATTTTCTCTTGACACTATTTTGCGTGATCCAAGTGCAGAGCTATCAAAGACAGGGAAAAGTACTAATGTGGGTCACGAAAATCTATTTTCTTATGGAAAATGTAAATAAAAACTGTTTGATTATTGACTTTGAGTTTTTCCTAATTGTGAAAATACGTTGCAGATTGATTAATTGATTTTCCTATACATATAAATTTTCAATATCCTGCTGCTTTCCACAAGGAGGAGTTCGTTGTTTATAAAATACCAATCAATTTTATCAATCAAATATTTCTTTTCTTGGTATATCAATGAATCAAATATTTTCCAAGTGGCTACCTACACAGATGATAACATATAAACCGGCAGTGCCATATCCTCTATTATGCTCCATACTGGTGTGCTGTTCAATGCAAGCATTTTGGAGCACAACACCTAAGAATGTATCTCTGGGTTCTTCCCTCACTTCATAGCAAGACAGCAGCTCTTTCTGGGCCTTGCCTTCCGGAGAATTCGCTTTCAGTTTCCAACGGATTGGAAAAGCTGGCTTCTTACTAGCCATCTGGTTCAACAAAATCCCAAAAAGAACCATTGTGTGGTCAGCCAATGGGAATAATCTAGCACCTGTCGGATCCACAGTCGAACTCACTGCAGATGGCCAGCTCGTCCTCAAGGCCACAGCAGGAGAACAAATTTGGAGAGCTGATCAAAGCGGCAATGGAGTTTTAGTCTCCTATGCAGCCATGCTCGACACTGGCAATTTTGTGCTGGCAACCGCAGATTCTGCCAATCAGTGGGAGACTTTTAACCGCCCAACCGACACACTCTTATTATCGCAGATAATTGTTCAAGACACCACACTCTCTGCTCACTACGGGGAGACCAATTACTCCAGCGGAAGATTCTCCCTCGTACTCCAGAAAGATGGGAATTGTCTGTCTTATGCGAAACATTCTCTGCTAGATGCTCATAGGACCATAACTACAGCCTATTGGAGGAGCAACACAAACAATGCCACCGAGCTTGTCTTCAACATGTCAGGCTCCATTTACCTCACTGCAGCGGACGGAAGCATAGTCAACGCCGTATCCTCCAATCCTGTTTCAATGCAAGATTTCTACCAGAGAGTGATTCTCGAGTATGATGGACCTTGCAGGCACTATGTCTACCCAAAGAGCGGCGACGTGGTGGTTTGGACCTCTTTGTTTGCGGTACCTTCAGACATATGCCAAATACACGTAGAAGACAGCGGGCTTGGACCATGTGGGTTCAACAGTTACTGCTTAAACTGTCAGAAACCTAGTTGTCACTGCCCTGAAGGATTCTCCTTCATCGATCCAAACGATTGGTCCAAAGGATGCCAACAGAACTTTGTTTCTCAAAACTGTACCGGCTCTGCTCCAGAAGCATAGCCTTTCTATTTATATGACATCCCAAATGGAGATTGGCATTTAAATGATTACGAGCGGATCGACAACGTGACTGAGGATGTCTGCAGACGCAACTGCTTGGCTGATTGCTTTTGCACTGCTGCCACTTACGTTGCTAGAAAATGTTATAAGAAAAAGGCACCTCTCTCAAACGGGAGGACAAACTCCGACTTTTCGGGGATTACGATGGTCAAAACCAAGAAAGGAGGCAATTCTGCTTCTCAACCTGGAGGTCGAGGAGGGTGTTCGGAGTTGGAAAACAAAGACCATTCCACTTTGATCGTAATAGGATCCGTCCTCTTGAGCACTTCAGCGTTTCTTATCCTCCTCTCGTTGTTAGTTATGGCTGTTCGCTTTGCCAAAAGGACAACCAGAAACATTCAGTCGGTGATCTAGGAAATTTTTTTTTTTTGGTTTGATGGAAAGAAAGATCCAGAAAACTTAAATAAACACAAATAGTCATTGATAATTAAAAAATATATTACATTTTTGTTGGGGTCAAATAAAACTATATTACATTGACCATATTATTTTGTGACGTCTCAACTCCAAAGTGGCTAACGTTAATTTCAAAACTCTTTTTTTTGGTAAAAAGACATCGCTATTAAACACAAAAAGCCCCTTAAAAGAGAAGATTACACGAGGCCTCTTCCCATAAGATCTGACGCATATACATCACTCAAATCATTGGGAAGACTACTAAGGTTAAAAGAAGAAAACAAAAGATTACAATTCTTATCCAAAGCTTTTTTAGCAAGCAGATCAGCAAAATAATTAGAAATTCTAGCATTCCAAAGGAGCTCCCATCCTTTGCACCCCATCACCGATCTGATCACCCCGACATATTAGCTTGTAAGCCATCCTGAAGGCTCCCTAGGAGATTGTATCTCCTTAACAACCGCCAACGCATCCGAAGAAAAGCTAAGATTGTTCCAAGGTTTGCTAGCCGAAGCCATGTCCGCCCATTCTATAGCTTTCAATTCTGCTTCCATAGCTGAGGACGCTGGGGTGAGCTTAGTCCCAGCCATGACAAAGAGACCATCATCATCCCGCACCACCATGGCAAGAGCTGCACAACCTCCCTTCCAAGCCGCATCACAATTAACCTTCCACCAGCCCGGCCTAGGCAAAGTCCACCCCTCGCTGGGGTGTTTTTCCAGAAAGGTGGAATGATATTGAAGACCTCTTGCAAACTCTTGAACAAAAAAATCCAATTGCTTCCCTGCCTCAAAGATTGAGTATTTGTTCTCAAAAAAACACTCATTCCAAAACTTCCAGTAGCCATAAAATAGAGACGCAGCAAAATTCAAAAAAAATCCTTTATCCATGTTCCCTCTACACTCGGTAGGAGGATTAAAGCAAAAATCCATCAGCTCCTCTACATTATGAACCTGCCAAGCATCAGTCCTCCCTCCCCAGCAGCTAGCAAAAGCCATTACCCATAAACCATGACAGTTTTTAAACAAGTGAAAAGAGTTTTCCACACAATCACCACAAACTGCACAAGCATCATCCATGCCAACAAACCTGTGGCTTAAGTTCTCCCTCGTAGGTAAACATTAGCCATCACACGCCATAAAAACACTTACAGTCTCTCATGCAAATGAGATTTCCATAAAGCACTCCACAGACCCGAGTTCGTCCCTCCAACATTACAATTCACTGCATAGTAGTTCTTAACTGAAAACAGACCAAAAATATTCCCACACCAAAAGAGATGATCTTCAAAACTTCCATTAGGCCAAATCATATTAATGATTGCCTCAGCTGAGTTTTCCTCACAAATATCCCGTATCAGCCTTGTATCCCAATCAGAACNTCCACGCTCTGCTGTACTATCTGAGATTAGTCCTGGAAGATCTAGCAGATCCGGTGGTAGATCCCAGTAGCAGTGGTAGATCCAGTAGTAGATCCGGTGGTAGATCCCAGTTGCAGATCCGGTAGCAGACCTGGTGATAGCCTATAGATCCAGGTGCAGATCGTAGATCCGGTAGAATCATTATACCACGCATCAAATACAGAAAGTCTGCGAGGTATTTTGTTTTATGTTTCATATGATTCAGTCACATATTTTCTTATGGGTTATTGATTTTATGCTTCCGCTAAATATATTTTTCTTACAATTTAGGCCAAAGGCTAGTATCAACTCCCGGTTTAACAACCGGGGTCCTCCCATTAAGATTCAAGATCCACAGATCCTTCCAAGGGTTAATCTTTGAGCCATCTCCAATTTTGAAACAAGCTCCTCTCGCAATGAATTTCATAGAGCTGATAATTCCTTACCAAACCAAGGATGAACTTTTAGCTTTCCCAACTTCAAAAAAAGATTTCTCTTTCAAATACTTTGCCCGTATGATCCTACACCATAAGCTTTCATTTCCTATAACCACCTTCCATCCCAACTTCGCAAGCAAAGCTGAATTGATATCCTTAAAGAAACAAAAACCGAGCCCCCCTACTTTCTTGGGTTGACAAAGCTCTCTCCACGCTTTCAGAGCAAGGAATATGTTCGACCCCTTCTTAGCACCCCACCAAAACCTACGAGCCAAAGCATCGAGATCTTTACACAGCCCATTGGGGATCCGAAAAGTCGACATCGTATACGTAGGGATTGCTTGGACGACCGAAGATATAAGGGTTGCTTTCCCTGCTTTTGACAAAAGGCTTATACTCCACCCTTCAAGTCTCTGACTAATCCTGTCCTTCAGACTTTTCAAGTCCTTAGTTTTGTTTTTGCTAAATAGAAGGGTATTCCCAAGGTAAACTGAATCCCGGGTCATCTCTTTAAAATCGAAAACCTTTCTAATAGCCCCGCGATCACCATGACCTATATTCTTCGAGAACATAATACTAGATTTTTCCGTGTTAATTTCTTGTCCCAACCAACCAAAAAACTGCTCAAGACTCCACTTGACCGCTTTAGCTTCATCCTCCTTCACCCTACACATTACAATCAGATCATCCGCATACATCAAATAGGATATAGGAGGAGCATTTCGACTGATCTTGATTCCATTAATTTGTCCTTCCTCTTCTTCCCGAGCCAAAGATCTTGACAAAAATTCTGCACATAGAATAAAAAGAAAAGGAGATAACGGGTCTCCTTGCTTGAAACCATGGCTAGGATTAAAAGAATCAGATATGCCTCCATTAATGAGGACAAAGTAATGAACTGAATTAAGGCAGCTTCGGATCAGTTGCTGAACATCCACAGAGAAACCCCAAGCATTCAAAGCTTTCACAACAAAATCCCATTCTAGCCGATCGTAAGCCTTCTTTAAATCCACATTAATCATCATGAGACCATTCTTTCCTCTGTGCTTTTTTATTTTGTGGATAACTTCTTGGGTAACACCGAATTTTCCGCGATCCACAGCCCTTCCACAAAGGCCCCCTGATTAGGTGAGATAATTATGGTCATAAAAATTTTCAATCTTTCCGTCATTATCTTGGAAACAATTTTGTAGAAGAAGTTACAAAGACTAATAGGCCTAAAGTGATTAAAATTCGAAGGTTGCTTCGTCTTGGGGATGAGGACTATGAAAGTCCTATTAACATTACTCGGGACTCTTTTTAATCTGAAGCACTCTTGCGCGAACCGAACCACTCTCCTCCTAACTGTATTCCAGTAGCTATGGAAAAAAATCCCCGGGAATCCGTCGGGACCAGGGCTATTAAAAGGATGGAGCTTCTCTATGCACATCTTCTCTTCCTCTTCTGAAGGGATACAATAATATCCAAATTCTCTTGAGGAGTAATATACTCATTGCCTAACCAGTTCAAATCAGTGGGAATACAGGGATGGCTTGACCTGTACACCTCTTGGAAATTGGCATTGAAATAATCACTGATGCCCTGTCTATTTCTAATCCAATTTGGACCATCCTTGATAGCCCATATTCTATTTATTCTCCGTCTAACAGCAATGCTCGTATGGAAAAACTTGGAGTTTTTATCACCTTCTTTGAGCCATACTTCCCGAGACTTTTGGTGAAGGATGGACTCCATTCTTGTTCTATGAATACATAATTCCTTAGCAACCTGTCTACTTCTGCTAAAGTCTTGTAACGAATTGGAATTAATAGACTTCAATTCATCTTCTAGGAGTTTAATCTTTGTATGAGCAATACCGAAGTGATCTCTGTTCTAGGATTTAAGAGCTTTTGAAGTGTTAAAAAGGCTTCTCCTCAACTGATGGCACTCCATCCATCCTTCCAATCCTCCTCCCAAGCTCTCTCTACCACTTTGAAACTAGATTCATCCAAAGTCCAGGCTTTGAAAAAGCGAAAAGGTCTTTGGATGAATGGTTCAAGTCCTTCCATTCTTAGCATTATAGGGCAGTGGTCCGAGCACTCAGTTGGAATGTGTTCCACCACTGCCTTAGGGAACTTAACAATCCAATTGTGATCCGCTATCGCTCAATCAATCATTTCTTTAATACTGGTCAGCCCCCCTCGACCTTTGCTCCAAGTAAACCGATGTCCTGTAAAGCCTAGATCAATGCCTCCCATATCTCGCATAAAGGACTTTAGGAACATGTGTTTCTTCCATATAGGCCTTCCTTCTTGTTTCTCATAGCTGTCCACCACTTCATTTAAATCACCAATAATCAACCAAGGTTCTGTGCAGCTTTCAGTAATGTTCTCCAAAGAGTCCCAAAAAACTCTTTTTTCTCTTTCGTAAGGGGTACTGTGACATGCCAAGAGATTCCAAGCTGGAAAGCCTTTGGCATCCTTGACCACACATTTCATGATCCTATTGGATTGCCAGATGCAATCAAGACCAACCCCATCTTTCCATAATAACGCCATACCCCTTGCCTTCCCCTGAGCTTCCACCGTGCAGCAATTGGGAAAATTCAATTTCTTGCGAATCTTTTCCATACTCTGCTGATTACATTTTGTTTCCATCAGATAAATACAATCCCACCTCCTCGGCCATTTGAAAATCCAGATGTCTTCGACTGTCATAACTTTGATCATCCCTTTCTTCTGTATTTATTCGGTCCATCCACCTTTGCGCATCTTTCTTCCGGGAACAAGTAGTACGGCTTCTTTCATTGTTACGAATTTTATATTTTGCTGCCAGATCACTTTTCGCGCCCCTGAGTTTTGATTTTTGGCTGGAACTACTGCCTAAAAGGGTTGAGACAGATAAATTTTCCAAGCTGGCTTCAATTAGATGCGTAAAGTCCCTGTTATGAAACTCACGGTCCACTTCACTACCACAATCTCTGTCCAGCCCATTTTCCAAATCCAAAGTAGAATTCTTATTCTTAGATGACCCTTCAAGAATGAATTGGGCAGGTCTTTTCCCTTTAGATCTATCAGGTGGGCTTCCAATGAACTTATTTTCATCAGAAGCATATCCAAATCTCGCTGGGCCTAAGCCCAAATTTCGCTGGCCCACTTTTCCTCTCTCTGTCACGTTTATTGCTACTAAATTTTGTATAATATTTGTTGCCCATGAGGTAATATCCCTTGGGTTGCATTTGTCTTTTCTTATCCGATCCAGGACAGCTGCCTGAAATTCTTCCATGCTTCCCCAGTCCCGTCCCTTCACCGTGCGGTTTAGAGCTTCCAATTCACAGCTCTTTTCCATTTCATTCTGAACCAACTCCTCTGCATCCCTATCTTGCCAACAGCAGGTCTGCAAATTTGACCTTGCCTTTTCCACTAAACCCTCCTTGAGTTCCTCGATGAAAAAGCCAGCCTCAGGAACAACAATTTCCTTCCCCTTCATCACAAAGGCTGCCGGCGAGAAACCTCTCCGATTGATCGTCGGCTTTGGGTTAACGAACAGTAGGCTGCCCCTATGCTCGGACTGCAACTAGGGACCGAAGAGCTTCGTGCTAATGCCCTTAGCCATCGTGATTGTCGCTGGATTTTCAAAGGAACACCGGCCTGTTACATGACTGATCACCCCACACTTGTAGCAAAAATAGACAGACGCTCATACTTGAACTAAATCCAGAAGTCTTCATCCTTTTCTCTCCTCTGAAAAAAGCCAGCTTGTCCACCCTTATACGGAGGAAACAGCATCCGACTATGCATTTATTGTTGATGGAGTCTGCATGTAAGATGCCGATTTGTCTCCCAATACTTTCTGTCGTTCCTTCATGGAGGAAGATAGGGGGAAGCCCGTGGATCTGAACATAGAAAGTTGCCGATTCGAAGGAAATATCGGAGATCACTCTCTCCTCCGGCCACTTCTTCAACACCAGGACTAAGCCATTAATTGACCAAGGTTTGCTCTTGAACACATATTCCTTGTCTGCTTTATTTTCAAAATTAAAATTGAACACATTGTTTGATATTTTGTCAATCTGAACCCTTGATTTTAATCTCCAAGTCTTCCAAGTCTTCTGGATAATCTCTGATAATGTGAATCTTCTAAAAATTATTGTTGTAAGAATTTTCCCTACCAAGACTTTGTCAGTTGCTTACTCTCCCGTTCAAATTTTTGGTTGTAGAGTTAGATTACTGAGAGCTTCTTGTATTGAAATGGCCCTCTCATTTATCTGGCCCATGGAGGAAGATCCCTGCCCCCAGACATACTGGACTTGCCGAACACAAATCTAAAACAGAACTCAGACTATAACTACTAAGAGGACTTTTACGCCTCGGAGAGCATACCAGCTTTGGAAAAAGAAGGTTGAAAAATTTAATATGTTAATTTCAAAACTCTTATTGTTTGATTTTTCGACTTTGAAAATGAATGATTTTCTCTTGACACTATTTTACGTGATCCAAGTGCAGAGCTATCCAAGGCAGGGAAAAGTACTAATGTGGGTCACGAAAATCTATTTTCTTGTGGAAAATGTAATTGATTTTCCGATACATATAATTTTTCGTCTAATTATTGAACAATTAAAATATAAAATTGAAGGGAGAAGCACACTATAAAATGATTTTTTTGGGTAACTTAATTTTGTTCGTGGATACTAATTGATTAATGAAAAAAAAATGTCCAAACAGATCTTCGATTTAGTCCAAATAATATTGATTGTTTGTTTCTGCGCCATTAATTTTCAACTGCATTCAATGATAATCATCAATTTTAAATACTGAGTTTCTAGATGACTGTTGGATATCTTACATACTTTAAGATAACATATTTAATTGAATCATTATACATGTCTTAGACATCTTGCAAATACATATATGTATAAATATATATCAGCTAAGATTAATTATTAATTTGATTAGTGCCTATATAGTACACTTTCGTCCTTAATATTAAATATTATTACCACAGCAGTAAGTGACTAAAACATCACCACGCACTAGTCTTCCATTAGGAGCCACAAAACATTTTTCCCTGCAAAAAGTAAGCCAGAATTTCATATGTACAGGTTATCGAGTGTGTTTCTCTCCGGCAATGGCGTTTTCTCCTGGAATACTTGTCTTGTCCTTATCGATTCTGCTACCGCTCTGTGTTTTTGCCCAAACTGATGGCACTGTAGCCGTTGGAGCTTCTCTCTCCGCTGCACCGCAGAGCAATTCCTCTTCGTGGCTCTCTCCTTCTGGAGACTTTGCTTTTGGTTTTCGCCAGCTTCATAACAGCACCGATCTCTTCTTGCTTTCCATATGGTTCCACAAAATTCCTGACAAAACCCTCGTCTGGTGCGCAAACGAAGGTCGGCCCGTGACAACCGGATCAAAAGTGAACATCACTGCTGACCGAGGACTAATTCTCTCTGACCNTTTTTTAAATTTTACCATTTGTCTTTATTGATAATCACAATTGATAACAGCATATATGATAAAATTATAAAAATATCTAAATTATATTAGATGTTATAAGTTAGAAATTTTTTTTTTTCAACTTTCGTATACAAACTGACCAAAATGTTATGCCATTAGTATCTATATTAATTTATATCAAAAATGCATGTTA
Source organism: Ochetophila trinervis (assembly GCA_003254975.1). Classification (NCBI taxonomy): domain Eukaryota; kingdom Viridiplantae; phylum Streptophyta; class Magnoliopsida; order Rosales; family Rhamnaceae; genus Ochetophila; species Ochetophila trinervis. The sequence continues at coordinate 31,598 of QANX01008148.1, read as the reverse complement.
AATAACATGTGTCTCACATGTGATAAGTACTTAATTATAACACTTCATATTATTTGGATACTAACAGTGTATCAATTCATATAGTTTAAGTACTTCATCACTTTTGGCATTTCAATTCTTTCTCACCCATGCGACCATACAGTTTTTTTCCCTTTCATGCGACACCATCAACCACTTTTATTGTGCAACTCTTCCATTTTTGATCAATTACTCCACAATACTTATATTAAACTGAAGCCCACAATTCCATAAAATCCATTGTTGGTAACCTTTCACCCCTAAGTCCATTTTTCGATGTTGTTGCAATCGAATTTCTGAATCTGTAGGTGGGTTCACCGATTATTCTCCGTTTTAGTTTGATGGACTCGGTGGGTTTTGGCAATTTTATGACGAGATGTTAACTATAAAGATTCTTGGAGTTGTAGGCATTGTAAATTATTGTGGGATAATTAATTGAAAAATTGAAGAGTTGGTCAATGAAAATTGTCGCTGGTGTCATGGGTCACACGGGTGAAAAAAAGAGATGAATTGCCACAACACATAAACACATTTTTTTAACGATAAACTAATATAAATACAAATATATGTATCTTTTAAATTAAAATATTTATTATTTTTTTTTTTATTTATAATAAATTAAAAAGTTATTTAGACGGTTAGTACTTAAACAATATAGTGTTACAAATAAATACTAATCATTGCTCGGCACACGTTATTTAATGTGCATTTTTGATGAAAATTTATCCAGGTACTAACAGTGCAACATGTTTGCTAGTTTAAACACTAAAATGCAAAAAAAAAAAAAAATTAAATATTTACTTGTAATAATATATATAGTTCAGATACTTTCAATATAATTTACTTTCAATTTTTAATTTAGAATATTAAAAAATATATAAATAAATTAAGACTATAATAAAAAAATAGTAAACACTTTAATAATTAACACTTAAAATGTCACATAATATATAAATTCTACTAGTGATCCATCTCCAATAATAACAAATAATATTTTTTTCTTTTTTTATATACATTTTTACACAAATGATATGATGTGAGAAAGCATAACAACATCGGATCATAAAACCTGTCGCTCATCATTACAGTATGAGATCACTCGATACAATAGTAAAACATATAAAAATTTAGATTTCAAGTCTTAAATGTGTACAAATTTGACATATTTTTTAACCCTAAACTTTGATGCTAAGGTGTCGTTTGATAACCCATTCATTTATGGTTTTTAGTTTTTAGTTTTGAATTTTTTGAAAACCAAAAATAAAAATGCGTTTGATAACCATTTTCATTTTTTAAAATCTAAAAACCATTTTCATTTTTCTTTAAAAAAAAAATCTTAAAAAGACATTTTCATTTTCAGTTTTCATTTTTTTTTGTCCTTAATAATTCTAAGATACAAGACAACTCGAACAAGACCTGAATTTGAGACTGCCCATACTGACACTGTTCATATGTGGTCAAGACAACGAATTGCTCTAACAAAGCTGAAACCCGGGATCATCTAGTCTAGGTTAGAACCCGGAACTGCCCGGTTGGGGCTGGAACCCAGAAATGCTTGGTCGAAGCAGCAATCCGGGACCGTCGGTCCAAGCCGGAACCCAGGATAGCTCGGTCTGGGTCAAAACCCGGGACAACCCTGTCTGGGCCAGAACCAGGACAGCCCGGTCTGGACCGCAATCCGGGACCGCCCGTTTTGGGCCGCAATTAGGGCTGGAACCCGAGACAGCCAGGTTGTGGTCGGAACCCGGGACTGCCTGTTCAGAGCAGAAACTTGGGACTGACTGGTCGGGGTTGGAACCCGAGACCAAAGACCGCTCAGTTTGGGCTGGAACCCGGGATGGCCCAGTCTGGGCTAGAACCCGGGACAGCCCAGTTCGGGCTAAAACCCTGGATAGCCTGGTCGGAGCCGGAACCCAAGACCGCCTAGTTTGGGCTAGAACCCGAGACCGCCTGGTCCAAGCTGAAACCTGGGACCCGGGACAGCCTGGTCAGGGCTGAAACCTTAGATATCTCTAGGGGCCGGAACCCAGGACTGCCCTGTCAGGGCTGGAACCCAGACTGCCCGGTCGAGGTCGGAACCCGGGACTGCCCGGTCGAGGCTGGAACCCGGGACCTCCCAGTCAGGGCCAGAACCCGGGACAGCTCGGTCCAGGCTGGAACCCAGGATTTCCCAGCCCAGGCTAGAACCTGGGATAGCCCGGTCAGGGGCAGTACCCGGGACCGCCGGGATTGTTTGGTCTGTACTGGAATCCGAGATCAAAATAGCCTAGTCCGAGCTGAAACCTGTGACACTACGATCGAGGCCAAAATCTAGAATCGACAATAATCGAATATGAATTTATTTAAATTTATTTGTAAAGTTTAAAAAAATAAAAAAATTAATAAAAATAAAAAAAATAAAAATGATTATCAAAAATAATTATTTTTCATAAAAAAAAATTAAAAAATGGTTGTTGTTTTTTATTTTTAGCAAAAACATAAATAAAAAATCATAAACAAAAATTATAAACCATAAATCATAAACTATAAATCATAAATAAAAATTAAAAAAAAAAGAAAAAAAAAACTAAATCCATTAATAAACAGATCCTAAGTAGTTAAGATTACATATGACATAAGTATTACATATAATACTCGAATAGTTGGAGCTCATCATTTTTCTCGATTGAAAAAATAAAAAGAATAAAAAAAGAGTAAATCCCATATCATCTATCCTTGTGTACCTCACCTTTAACACTAAAGGCTTGTTTGATATCCTGTATAGGGAAGCATAGCGAAGTATTATTTATTTATACTGTGTTTGGTGAATACAACGTATTGTATTAAATAATACAATTAAACATTTTTAATACAAATTTTGATATATTAGTAATACACCAAAAATTGTATGTAATAAGTTATACAATCTTCTTTTTCTTCTCCTTCTCCTTTTTCTTTTTCTTCTTCTTCTTTTTCTTCTTCTTCTTCCTCTTCCTCCTCCTCCTTCTTCTTCTTCTTCGGGCAAAGATACCCATTATTTTTCCAATTGTTTTTCTGCATTTTTGGATTGTGTTTATGAAACAAATGGTTCTCTTCCTCACTTTCTCTTTTATTCTCTTTTCTGCTGCCTCTGCTGCAACCAGTAAGCTCATCAGCTCTAAATATTTTCATATTTTATATATTTATTATATTTGGAAAAATATATAATACTTATATTTTCTAATTTTTTTCTGGGTAGTAGGAAGCTTCAATCTAGATCATGAGTTTGTGTGATTCTCTTTCTTTGGACCTATTTATTATTGTTGTTATATTTTATATATTGTAAGCATAAAAATAAAAATTAATGAAATTGTTAATATGAAAAAAATTGTATTTTTCTTTAATATAAATATATAAATATATATATATATATATTTTTAAGAAAAAAAAACCTTTAATAAAATTAGAATTAAAAAGTTAAAAATTAAAAGCTTTAATAAAAGTTAAAAATATAAATTTAAAAGCTTTAATAAAAGTTAAAAATATAAATTTAAAAGCTTTAATAAAAGTTAACGTTAAATTTTTTTAATTTTAAAAAAAATAATCTAATACAATACAAAAATATATCAAACATCAATTTAATACAATTTTACACCAAATACATGAGTGTATTATATAATACATCACAATACAATACAATACATTACAACACAATACAATACAATTAAATATAATACAACGTACTAAACGAGTCCTAAAAAGGAAGAAGAGATTGAAAATTTCCTTTTTTTGTCTCCCTTTGTTTGTGATCTATGAATCATCATCCCCTCAGTTTCAAATCCCCCAAACTATTTTTAAGAGGAATAAAAGAATTAAGAATTACAAGGACAGACTAGTCAAAGTATACTTATTGAAAATAATAATGCTCGCATATTATAAAAAATATTTTAAAAAAATATTAATTGCTAATATATTTTTAGTGTTTAATTGGTGAAAGGAGAATCAAACGAGATAATAATATGACTTTTTTTTTAAGAAAATAAAAATAAATACGTACTGGAAAAATGTGATATAAGTGTGTATTTGTCACGTTTAATAGTATAGAAATGATATACCCGATTATTTTAAATTTTATTATTTATCACAAATTCACAATTAGTGATCATTGTTAATGTATTCAGATGTGAATTATTAATTGATTGTATTTAAGTCTTTTACTTTTTAAAACTGAGCATGTGAGTTTACTAATGAGTTTTTGATACGTTGGAAACCTAACAGCAACAAGTGTTAAAAGTTATTATTTTCAAATTAAATTTTTATTCTTTAAATCATTAATATTGATGTGGTTAACGTTTTAGTAATGATCTATTAGAACAATCCATATGATAAAAATTACTGATGTTAACTACCAAAGCTTTGTTTCATGATTTGACGATTCAATCTTTTTCTTCAATTTAAAAAACAAATTTTATGGTAACTCTAGTATTATTTATTTTTAATATATTATTATTTTTAACATATAATAATTAGCAGTGATGATAAATATTAGAATTTTTGCCCATTATTCTTCATATATTAAAGAAAAATATACATAATTATTGGTGCATGTGCAAAATTGTCCTTTGAGCAAAATAAATAAATATATATTTATTTTTATAATTTTGAGAACCGACAACTCATTTTACACGTGATCATTTAAGAAGTAGAAAGTCCACGAACTTTGGAGTTGTCTACATCAATTAATTATATGAAGATAGAGTAATCCCCAAAATTTCAAAACTCTTTAAAGAAAAAATATAATAAAAAAATCGAAGTACAAAAAATTCGTATATGCTGAAACGCGTGGAAATTAATAAAATATCTATTTTTAGATTTGCCGCAAAGTCCTAAAGCTATGACTTTATGGTTTGGTATAATTGCTTACTCGTATATATAATCATTTTTATGTTATATTGTTTTCTTTTTTCATTTTTATTGAGAATTTTTATTAATATATGCTTGGTGCATGGATTCTATTAAGCTTATTTATGCAATGTCGACTAGACCTCCTGATATGTTGAAACGTTGCTCTCTTGTCCTATTCTGCTGTTACCGTTTTATTTGCGCCATATGAACGCACCATATGTCTTGCAAGTGGATTTCAATCAGAAGTATAATAGTCCTTTCCACTCCATCTCTCTCTTCCTCTCTCGCTTTTTGCTCTCTCACTCTTTCCCTTTTTCAAATTCTGATTATTTCACCACTAGGTCTCGTGACTCTCATCGACGCCAACAAAAATGCAAGAAACCAAACCATATTACTATGTGACTGACCAATCTAATATAAACAGAATGCAACAACAAATATTTCATTTTCACTTACCATCCACCGTCTAATTAACAAATAAAAATAAATTAAATATATAAGCTTGTATGAGATAATTAATAAGATTTTTACTTGATTATGACATTCACATCGCCAGGATATTTTTCCTTTTTCTCAATGCCTAACAGCACAAGAGCACCATGAATCGAGGCTTTAGTCTAGGGGCTTGGATTGAAACTACTCTAATCAGGTTGCAAAGGTTAATGAAGAGAATACCCATTTGGGTATTCATAAACTAAGAAGCTCCATAGAAAATAAAAACTTAAAGAAATATGTATTTAAATAGAAAGAGAATAAAAAAATGGGTAAATTTTATCCTGCTGATTTGCGTCTGTTTCGTTCTTTCTCTTTCATCACCTTTCTTTGATTGCTCTGTTTTGATTCTCTCATATTGCTATGTTTCATCACCTTTCTCTGATTGCTCTGTTTTGATCTCCACTGTGATCGACAAAATTAGAAAGAGAAGCGGAAGTGATCGGCAAAAGTTTTAGAAGCTAATTGAAATTTGGCAGAGAGAGGATCGAGAGGGGAAAATAGATGGATTGGAAATCATGCGTCTTATGGAAACCCATGTGCTCGGCACATGGTGCATTGAAACGACGCAAATAGATGGAGCAACGAAATGGAGCACTGGAGTAATGTTTCAACATAATAAAGGATCAAGCTGCCAATTTTATAGGTTGAGGTGCGTTTTATCACAAACAACAAATATTATAGGGCATTTTTGGTGAAAATGAAAGTTTCATATAAAAACTAAAAGGAGGCCAGACCATAAGCTATTAAATAGCCAACTCCGCACCAATTGAGAGGATACTTCTCCTATCCTGATTTACAAGATTAATCATTTCTTATGGGAAAAATTCCTCAAGGATCTGACCACAAAAGTTATTGTTTGCTGCCCATTTAGCACAAAAGTGGGCAAGACTATTATAGTTTCTTTTACACCAACTAAAGCTTATAAAAACAAAGTTGCTACGTAAACAAGCTATATCTTTTAGAATTCCTTTGGCTGACCAATGCACAACCCTACATCTTGTCTTGTTTAAACATTGCACCACATTCAAAGCATCAGTCTCACAGCAGACATATTTCCACTCCTTTTGAACACAGACCTCGATAGCTTGACGAATTGCCCAGAGCTTCGCAATCGTCGGATCCTGGGTGGTAGCCTTAAAGGAGTGAGTTTCCATCAGGTCTCCTTCCTCATTCCGAACCACCATGCTTAGGTAGCTTCCAAAACTTCTCACAGCTGCATCAACATTGATTTTCAATTAGTCTCTCGGAGGAGGATTCCAAAAATTCATCACCATCTTTCTCGGTTGTAGACCCTCTTGTTGCTGAACACAATCAAAAGTGTTTTTGAATTCCCAGAATTTTTCCTTAACTATTTTGATAGATTCTTCCATAGATATATGAATGTCCTTGAAGAGTATTTCGTTCCAAACCCACCAGATATGATCGAAGATAAGCACATTGTATAAAATGAGATCAGCATTGTTTTCCTTCACATGGGGGAAAAGAATTCCTGAGTTCTAGAGCTTTTCCATATAGGAATTGAGGTCATTATCCACTTGGTCCTCCCATATGATTCACAGGGGGAAGTAAACCACATCACCTTAGCAAAAACCACAATATTAGAGGGCATTGGTACAAATAAGCCGATTCTATTACATAAATGCAATATATTAAGTTTTTAGTCTTTTACATACTTTTGTGAAGAATGTATACATTATATTACAATTCTTTTATATATACTACAATATATTTGTTATTATCTTCCTTCAAACAAAAACAACATAAACCAAATTCATATATGTGTATATATATAAATCTTTTTTTTTTCATTGTCATCTCTTTAGAAATTAATTCCAACCTCACAATATAGTCTATATTCTTTAAGTCTTTCTTTTTCTTTCTTATTTACTTTTTTCATCTTCTCTTAGAGTGGCAATAGTGTGTTAGGGATGGATATAACAAGCTCCCTCAATAAGTTATTATGGTCCTCTGATCCGATGGATTAAGATGAGCATAAATTTTAAACCATGTGTTGAAGTTATTATTTTTGGCTTTTTTCTTTTTTGAATCTCACATGATAAAGTGTATTTTAAGGTAAAATTATAAGTTGAGAAACGAATGAAACTAGACAAATTTAGACCAAGTCACCATCTCTGGGCCAAATTGTCGCTCGAAAGCATGGCTGGTTGCTTTGAAACAAAATGAGGGTGACATGAGTGCAAAGAGAGTTTGACCATATCCTCATTTGATTAAAAGGTACAAGGTTGAACTTGGGTCGGGAAGAGATTGTCCTAAGAAAAGGAGTTGTATTTTTGGAACCCTAAAATCTTAATTGTGTTCATGTTTAATATCAATTTATTGTCTAGATCACATTTATGTTCATGATTACACACATGTTCCTCTTATCACTACGTCGAAAACTTTAATAGACGATGCAAAAACAACGTCACAAATTGTAAACGGTAATGTAACTTTTTGTGTTGTAGAAACGACTGTCACTGAAAGTGAAAAATATTCGCGACGGACAATATGAGTTTTGAATATGAAAAACAGAGACGCATAAACATCGTTGCGGTTATCTGTTTTTCGCGACACAAATGCGTCATGAATAATGAAACAATTGGCGACGCGTGACGTCGAAAAAAAAAAAGACAATTGGTGACGCATGCTTTGGCAATTCTCCCCACATTTAGCGACACATGCGTCGACAATTCTCCCCACAATTGGCGACGCCTGAGTCTCCAATTGTCAGTTTTTAGCTACAAAATTTTGTTACAAAATTTACCTAAATTGGCGATGCGTGTCTCCAATTATTCATTTTTTGCAAAAATTATTCGTCGTTGATACAATTATTTGGTGACAAAATTCGTCGTTAATTACTTAGGCCATTTTTTTAAAACCACAACAAATCCCTATATAAGACGTTACTGAATAATTCAAATTTAATTGTATTGACAAATTAAACGATTTTTTAAATCTCATTTGAATATTTTATAAAATTAATTTAAATGTATAAATATTATTAATTAAAATTAAATAAATTTAAATTTCATTATCTTTTATAAAATGATGAATGACTTATTGCAAATGATTAATTTAGTAAAAATGAGAATCAATTACTAATATATATAACAAATGAGAAAAGAAAAAGCAAATAGGTACAAATAATGCGAACAACAAAATTACAAGCAGTTATATCTTCCACAAACACTATCTTGGAACTGCACATACATATCAAACAAGTAGTTCAAATAAGTATTAACTAATAATATCAATTCTTATTGAGTGTAAAAATGTTTTAATTATTACCATGTTCGCTAAATTTTCTCGAATAACATTATTTATTATGATGTCCCTCATGATCATCCTCACATAATCTCCGCATTCGGTATTTCCTGGGTGTTTTATCATCTATACAAAAGTGATACAAGAAAATAATTTAATCATTATATTATATAGCTAAGTAGTTTTTTTCTCCACATAAGTTTAAAGTGTATTTAGATATATGAATAAATATTTATGTGTAAAAATCTTATTTATATACCTTTATTTTAGGCAATCTAAGCTTTTCATATTTAACTTTTTTTTGTCCGTCGGATTTATGGTTTCAAGACAAGTACGTCCTATATGTACATTAAGCATACATTATATATATCATCAGAAATAATATCATCAATAAATATTAATTATTAAATTTTATTAATAATCATCCATATATATAGTTAATGGGAAATTCTAAAATAAGGATATCCTTACTTTATTAAAATAAAGATTGTCACTAATGATATGTTATTAGTAACAAATCTAAAATTTCGTCATAGATAATTTACTTTTAGTGACAATATTTTTAGATTTGTTACTAAAAATATACCTTTAGTAACAATCCTTATTTTATTAAAATAAGGATATCCTTATTGTAGAAGTACTCTGACAGGACCCGCCCCAGAAATCCCTTTGGATTATCCGAAAAGGCCCCGCCTGAGAAAGATTCCACTAGAACCCTTCAAGGTAGCTGACAGAATCCTCATCCGAAAGAGGGATTAATAAACAAGAAAACAATAAATAAGACGAAATATGTAAATAAGATATGCATCGCAACAATGATCTACTAGTCATACCAAAATAAATATTAAAACAGTTTATGAAGTAGGTGGGAAAGTCAAAGCCACTAAATGAGATAGACAGAAAAATATAAATAATACAAGTCCGAGCATAAACAGAATAAAAGAAACAGAGTATATTACATAAAAAGAAATAGTAGCGGATGTCGAGTGCGGATGCGATGCTGGCGGTAGCTCACGAGAACCTGCAGCTAGGACCTAGGGAACGAAGTTAAAAAAAAAACAAAATGTGAGATATAAATATCTCCGTGAGTGCTCATAGATAACTACAAAATATAAGTTCAGTAGTTAAAATTCTTTTCACTCAAACCTCACGTCACTCAGTTGAAAAGTTCCCTGTTTTGAAAATAATTTCGCAAAACCCTCAGTGTTACTCCCCATAAAAAAAATCAGTAAATCAAGTACAGTACAAAATCAGGGGCAAAAATGTAATTCAACGTAACCATAAAATCACATTATCAAAACTCCAGAATCATAAATGAAATTCATAAATATTTAAATGATTGTCAAACACGTTTTCATAAACTAGCAAGTAAGTGGGTCACAACATGAAAACCAAAGGCCATAGGCCACAATCCATGAAATCAGAACCATCAATTTAAAATCAGTAATCAATAAATATAAAACCAAACCGATACCACAACATAGTATCGTGCCGTGTGACCCTCAGCGTCCTGACGGGGTCACATGTGGGGAGAGGGGAGTATACTCATCACAACGAACCGTCATCCCAAATCTGTCATGGCAGGATCCTCATCATCTCTCTCCCGACACGTGTTCGCAGTAGATGATGACATAATATAATAATAATAATAGCGCGCATAATAATCATACATCTCAATCAACATCTCGATATTCTATGGTACTCCTCAAAATCATTTCTAAAATCATCCCCATCACAAGATATCATCAATTTTTTTTCAAATCCTTTTATTTTTAAACAATTTTATAAAATCTTCTATTTTGAAAATTTTTATGAAAACAATCAAATATTTCGAATATCAAAAAATTGCCCCAAAAATTTCTTAAATTCTACAAAAGCCACAATTTTCTTTGAAATTACCATTTTCTACAAACTTGCAAAAATATTCAAAATTTCATAAATCACCAAATACCATTTAAAACACAAATCTCATATAAATATGAATTCCATTAAAATCACAAATGCATATATAGTTTTAAATCATCAACCATTTAAATCAGCATATAATATATTTAATAAGCATAATTTAAAATGCACAAGAAAATCCAATCAAAACAAATCATATGCGATTAAATCATAATAATATATAATCCCAAAATGTTTAGAAAATAAATGCACTCACATATCTAAAGCGTGCTCCTGCTGAATCTCTGGTCCAGCCCTTGATCGTGTACTAAAACCTAAAAAAAATAATTTACCGAAAATTCTTTTTATTACCGAAAAACTAACCAAAGGCTCAGAGAAGTCCTTTGAGTCTCCAATTACAAGATTAAAACATTAATTAATAAGATTGCCCAACATTTTCAGTAATTACAAAAATGTCTCAATATTTTTAAAAATTACGAAAATGCCCAAAATCGCCAAAAATCTCCAAAATACATGGATTTTCCCGTTTCAAGTCTGATTTCAACAAACTTTATACCGAAACAAAATTGAAGATGCAAGGAACGAGAAGCTACCTTCAATTTGAAGATTCGTTGCAGCCAATGATCAGAATCGGTCCAGAAAGATCAAACCTCAACCGGAATAGGGCGTTTCCGAATCTGACCAAAATTGGATCAAATAAACGGCACAACAAGCTTACCCATGACCCTAGGAACGTGTTGGGACAGGTGGTGAGCACCCACTTGTAGCCCGTGGCTCTACCGGAGGGAAGGAAGATTCGGCCAAAGATCGAGTCCGTTGAGGGGTTTAACGAAGGAGAAAAGGGGAGGAACAACCTGGGTTAGCTTCACCTGCACGAGGGGAAGCTTCCTGGATAGGCGGTGCACCACTACTTGCCTGCGGTGGAGTAGATCGACGACGGCGCATGGAGCTCGGGATAGGCGGTGCGTCCGGCGCGGTGGGTGGTCATCGGAGCTCAGGGAGGTGCAGAACTGGTCGTCGACACGGTCTAAACCTCGCGGTGGTGGCTGTGTCATGCCACTCGCTGACGAACGGAGTAGATCGAGGTGGAAGGTGCCTGTCACGAGTGGTTTTCCAGCAACTTCGAGGCTATTTTCTGACGTGATACGGCAGCTTCCAGGGTCAAACTTGGTACCAAAACGTAGATTGCCACACTAGCTTTCCAACGGTACCAAACACGCTCCCTAACTCCACCAGAACAGGGAGATACGGCCGACCAAAGTAGGTATCGCAGCCGTGCACCGTCTCTCGGACTTCCTGTGTTTGCCGGCGATTCAGGCGGCTCCACTGCGAACCACCGGTACGGTTAGGTGGAGGAGGTTGCCGACTTCGATTCTCGGGTGGTCTCCGGCCCGCTCCGGCCCGAAAATGGTGGATGCCGGCGAGGGAAAAAAGGTGGCACGGTGAGGCTCGTGGGAGGCGTCCGGGGGGGGTGTGTGTGTATGGGGAAATTTCCAGAATTCTGGAGATTTTTAAAGATGAAAGTAAAGGCATTTTGGTCTTTTCTCACCCTTTTAATTCCAGCCCTTGCCAAATTACCAAAAAGTCCCTCATACTAAAATGACCATAACTTCACGGTCTTGGCTCCGAAACGGGCATATTACTAGTCTACGGGCTCGTATTGATTAGCTCTACGTAACGGTACCAAAGCCAAAGCCAAAACATAACCATACAAAAAGTTAACCCTGGGCCCACTCAAGGTCAAACTGATCAAATTTGAAAATTTTACTATTTTTCTCAAGACGGGATGTTAGAACTCTATAGTTAATTATGCATACTTACCTATCCAACAAACCCTTGAAGTCGGCCATACGTGCACGGTTGTTCTTCGGAAGTGCATCATGAAACCATGCGACTGCTAAGTATGGGTCAACAACACCCAACATCCAATGGTCGCTACAAAAAATTAATTACAAATTGAAATTATGTTTACGCATACATAATTAGTAAAACTCAAATAATAATAATATTATTAGAAAACCTATAGTACCTTGACTAGTACGGAAAAAATCATAGTTGACCCCTTGATGCATCTTTCCATCGCAAAAAAATTTTTAGTTCTCGCTCATCAAGATTTCTCCTTCTACATTGGCTATATCATTAAGGAGTATAAAACAATATTTTCCTAGTTGTTCACCCATCAGTCGGGAAAGTAAATGCCTAAGCAGTGAATTATCATTTACATGTATGTAACAAAAAGATAGCAATAAAATTTTGAGTAATTAATGCAATAAAGTTAGAATTATGTATCTTATGTAGAACAAAATGCAAGATTATTGCAACTCTTGCATGTAACAAAAATATTGGATATCTTTTTTCGAAATTGATATCTACACTTCATAGCCCATAACTGCCGGTGGCAAAGAGGTCATCCACAAGTGATAAATATCGTAAGGGTCAATCCGTCTTAACAACTCTATAAGTGCATGGCTAAGTTTTAATGAGCCAACATCGTCAAATTCAGCATCAGCATTTGCCGACTCGGCCTCTACTGGTGTAGGCCTTTGGGACCTATGTGAGCCACTTAATCCGATTGCAACCACATGTTTTACCTTTGATTTTTTCCTATTCCCATATTCCTACAACCAAAATAAAAAACATGTTAGTATCACAAAAAACATAAAATATCTATGCAAACACTTTTCAATTTGAATATATCATATTATATACCTCATTAGATGACATAATAACAAGTTGTTGGGGCCACGCCACGAATGCCCATTTTGCCTCTTTAACATATATCATGCCAAATGGTACATGTAACAACACAGTCAGATCAATCGCTACATTCACAGAGACTCTAGCATTATTTTTTCCTAATTCTACACCATGACAAACCGAACTATCGGCTGTAAAAGTGTCGGTTACCACAATATTATCTATTGTCCTTTCTACAAGCTCACATAGAATGTCGTGAATATCAAACACATGTTTGAAAATGTTAAACAATTATAATAATAAATATTAGGACTAGATCTTATATATTTAATAATGGTACACGTACCTCATGTTGTACATATATAGGATCACTAGAGGGAACTATTGATGCAGGGGGAACAAGCTGAGTGCCCAAATCGGTGACATCATCTACCCGAGCACTGTCTGAATCTGCTTTATGACATGCTCCATGTGTAGGTGACTGCGGTGGTAGGTCAAGCCCACATGTGGTAGCGAGATTATATACATTGTCCATTGCCCCTTTCTTCTGGACAACATCAAACAAACTACTCAAAACCTGCTCCAATTTCTCTATCCTTGAATTTTGGGTATGGATCCTTGCATCTACATTGGCTTCGTTCTTATTTTTTTATGTGTTTTGGCACGGTGTTTGAAATAATTCTTGACCGTGAACCTTTTTTCTTCCGTAGCCGACCAGGATACTCCTCGGACCCGAGGGCTTATGTAAGTACATCATTTGGAGGAGAGGTATCAAGAATGCCTTGAGTGATATTATTCTTCAGAGCATGCTACAAAAAATAGTGAGTTGGAAAAAATTATAGCATGAGCATTATAAATATTTAATATATGACCACTAATTTGGGGTATAAAACTCACAATGCTTTCAACAATAAACTCAACTTCTGGATTGTCTACCCATCCATCTTTCTTGGTTCTTGTGCGTATCCAAAACTCTTTTCACTTAATCGATTCGATAGTGCCTTTTCAGCTTGATGCAAATTTAGACATATTTCTAAATGTGACAAATTTGAAATTCAAAAAACTTAATCTTAATGTGTATATATATATATAGTACGTACCAAGTCTGCCTTTAACTGGGGATATCCTTTACTGCCAAGTCGATGGGGATATTTATTCCCTTGCCATTTTTTAGATCGATCCGCACTTAAGTTATGTAAATATTGACATCATATATTTTAGAATGAATTGATGTTATATAAAGTATTTAACACATGCATAATTAAAACGTATATGCAAAACAATATAATGTTTTTACCTTGAAATTTTCACCAAGCCTTTGGTTGAGAAATGTATCACACTATTCTTGCGTGATGAATTTATACTTGTGAGTAGATGGGTACTTGAAGTGATCGGGTTTTGTCAAGTATGGGGTCCATACTTCTCATACAACGTGTTCTTAAACCTCTTCCACTTTCCAGCACAATCTCTAAGAGTCTGGTCTTTTAGAGAGTCATCCTTTCGTGAATAACTTTATAACAACATCAATGTCAGTATATAGTAAATAGCAAAGTAATATAATTCGGGTTTAGGTTATATATTCCATGGAATACATTTATTACTACCTATAGGTTATCTTTCAATGCATGAGACATATTGTTCCAGCTTTTAATGCAAATCGGTATCGTGGAACGAGTGAGTGAGCCCTACAAGTTGTTCATTTTTACATTTTCACAGTTGTAGCTGCAACTGTTTTGCATCAGTGTCTTTTCTAAAGTCTGTTAATGTTGTAGGTCCCCGACCTTTTCGCTTAGGAATTGGAACACTTGGACGGACATCATCATCGACGGATGAAGGCTCATCGGGAGGAAGAACAATATTCTCATCGTGTGGATCCATTAATCTGTAACACACAACATAGTCACAAAAAACAAAATATATCATGACTACTAACTTTAATTAAGTTTAATTAAACTTTGTGTACATTTCAAAGGACCATAACAACACTAATATGCATACATTGTTAAACGGTCATAATTTCAATGCGTCGCCTATTATATATATTTTTGAATAGTCTCAATGAGTCGCCTATTACTTATCCTAATGCGTTGCCTATTGCTTTTAATTTTATATGGTCTTAATGCGTCGCCTATTGCTTATATTTTTGAATGGTCATAATGCGTCGCCTACTGCTTATATTTTTTAATGGTCCTAATGCATTGCTAAAAAATAATATAGATTTTTCTATATATATTATGAAAGGCATAATATGAACAAACAAAAAAATTAATGTTCACCTATCAACAAATAAATGAATGCATATTTTTCATGTCACAATTGAATTTAGTCACATTAGAACAAAGTCATGTCACAATCATCATGATCCGCATATTAGACAAGATTGAATTTTAGGCACATGAGAACAAATTCATGTCACAATCATCCATTGAAACAACAAAATCATGGTCCATTGAAACAACAATAAATGTATAGAAAAAACATTTATAGAAAAAACAAATGTGTANAATATTCAAATATTAATTTTAAATATACAACAATTATAAAATAATAGCTTATCAAACATTAAACTGATTCTTTCTATAGTTGATTTTTTGTGTACCATAGGTTGAAGAATCTATAGCTTCTACATTAAATTTTTAAAATTAGCAAAAAGCTAGCTTTTGAGATTTTGATTTTCGCTTCTCTAATTGTCTAGAGTTAAAATATTAATTTTAACCTTTATTAATTAAGTTAATTTTATTCTTGTCCTAGGACTAATGGGATTCTATACGTATATATAGGAAAATTTGCACCTATGCACCCTGAACTATATCTAGGTTGCACATTTCACTCTAAATATTTTTCTGTCAATTTGTACCTTGAACTAAGCATAACTTTGCACAGTGCACTATTTGTTAATTTTGTGCAATGGAAAAGGTCATGTGCACAGTGTACAACTTATGTATTTTGCATGTATTTCCATAATTTTTTTTCTTTCAATTTTGTATGTAACTCCCGAGTTAAATTCATCCAAAGCCATTAATTAAGCTCATGGTTACTTGGATTTTCTATATTCCTTTGTAATCATATGCCTTTATGACTCATCATGCATCTTTATGTTTTCTACTGCCAAGAGGATAATGGCTAAAATAAACTTTTTAGGGTAATCATATAAATCTTATGCACTCTATTTTATGTAAATCTTCTTTAAAACAATCTAAATTATACAAACATTGGTCATAGTGCTCAAAATGTTTGGAATAATATAACATAGAAATATATATATTAGGCATCTAAGCATGCATTACACAATTTCATCATATTCTTATCATAGGCTAATTATATGACTTAAAAGTGACAAAAACAAATCAAAAAAACACATAAAGCTTGTTGGCCCAACAATATATATATATATATATATTGAAAATTATAAAAATTTTGATAAAAAGAAAAGTCTGTTTTTGGACTTAATCACAGGCATAGGTGAGAGGTTGTAACAGCTCAAAAAAGTAATCAAGCTAATTTATTTTTTTAAAAGTAAAGCTAGCTAATCCCAATATTTTTATTTTGCTAAGAAAAAATATGAATTAAGTTTTAAGTTTCTTCTCTTGTGTTTAACATGAGAAGGAGTGGAAGAAGATGTAAGTTTTATTTTTGTTATTTTTATTTAAATTTTGAAATCTGATTATTAAGCTTTGGGCTAAGCTTTTCATTAAAATAAAAATTGGGCTAAGCAAAATAAAAATATTGGGATTAGCTTGCACAAGAGAAGAAACTTAAAACTTAATTCATATTTTTTCTTCTCTAGAATTCTCATTTTTCATCCAAATCTTACAATCTTATAGTCAAAATGAAGATTTTATCTTCTTTTTGTAAAAGTTTCAATGCATGTAGAATAAATGTTCATATTTGGAAAATCTTTTGAAGTTTTGGTCACTTTCTAACCTTCAAGGTAAGAACTCAAACTTTGATTTTCTTATCTACACATTTTAAATATGTTTTTTTTTTTTTTATTTTTTATTTTATTTTATTTTTTTTGTGGAAAGTTTACAATCTGAAAATTTATTTTGTAAATAGGGTTTGAAATATGGATTTTGAACCTCAAACAAGCATTTTTGGATTTTTATAAAAGGCTTGCATGATAGGTGTTTGATAAAAAATTTATAAGAGTGACTTGACTAGTTTTTGAGCTTTAATTTTGGTTTCAAATTGTTGAAGTCTAAGACTTATGACTTTATGTGGAAACCTAACTTTCTAGATGATTCACAAGAGTTAAGAAAAGAAGACAAACTTCAAGTTAATGAAGGTAAGGAGCTGAATTTGAAAGTCTAACTTGGTTGGTGTGAATTATCCATAATAGAAATTCCTTTAAGATTAGGGTAATTTGCACCCGGAGTACCTAAACTATATCGGGTTTTACAAACAGGTATCCAAACTAATTTTTTTCGCAATTAACTATCCAAAATAAACTTTTCTTTGTGTCGTTGATACCTGAAGGCATTTCCGTCTGAAAAGCTCTGTTTTCCTCACGTGAAGTGCACGTGAGCCATTTCAAATGGCATTTTGTGTCTTTATTCTCCTCCTCCAGTCGCCATCCCTCCTCATCTCTGGTTCCATTCCCCCCCAATTATTTTTTTTAAATTTCCATGCCCTAAATTTCGATTTGGATTGTACAAAAACCATCTATTTACTATCAAACTGTAAACTTTTCAAAATGTGTAGGTGTAGCAAATAGAGACGAATTAGCTCAAAAGTTATAAATTAATTTATTAAAAAAAATTGAAACAAAAGAAACTACCTCATATCTGAGTACAAGAAGAATCGAAATCATCAAGAGCAACACGGGCAATCCAGTTACGGAGCGTCCTTTTAATATCCAAGTGATTAACATAAGCTAATTCATTCATACTACACAAATTCACTACAATGGTTTCATCCAAAGCCATAGTAGGCACCCTTTCAAGAGCATTTTCCAAAACCTTGATTGAATCCGACAAATCCCGCAGGTACATCAAGCAAAGAGCTTTGTTATTCAGAGCCATAACGTCACTGTGATCCCTCTCACCGCCGACACATAGTCTTTGCCCACCAAGTAAACCAATACCTTGTACCTATTCACAAGGTTCATGAACTGGACCTCGTCTCTTCTTCAACGAAACCTCCATTAACCCTTCAACCCGATTGAAAGAGCTCTTTTCACTTTCGAAATCCCCAATCTACATATGTATGTAACCCAGCTTTGAAATCAGAATTGGGTCCTAGGAATTGCAGTTTAAAAGTTTCTTGATCAAGCTCAAACACACAGAGAATTCCTTGTTTTTAAGGTGGAAGCCCATAATGGAATTTACCACGAAAACCTCCCTCTTCTTCCACACGCTCACTGGCACACTCATATCCAACCCATCATTCTCTTTTTCCTTCTTCTCCTTCTCCTTCAACTTTGTCTGTATAAAATCGAGCAGACAATAAAGGCGGTCCAACCCATCTTGTCGGTTGCCCAGTTTGATCAGGACCAAAGCGTGGAGCCACCAGAGCGAGAAAGGAACCATGGATCCGACCCGGTTGGGGTAGACATCCGGGTACGACTCGTAGTGGTAGGTAGAGCCATCGAGGTCTTCAAGTGAGTCTAGCTTGGTAGATGCTTCGGCAAAACAGCATAGTTTCATAAGGGCGAGGACGTTGTAGGAGAGGTAGGTGAGGTGGTCGTGGGGCTTGTGGAGGAGAGAGAGAGAGAGAGAGATCAGGCTCAGCTGACCTTGTCGATGACAGACCGCCACGAGCCATGTGTGGCTAGGTCCTGGAGAGAGGCGAGCTCATGGGTCATATCGTTGAGAGAGCTAAACTGGTCCGTTAATGGAAATTTAAAAAAAAATTACCTGGAGGGGGGGGGGGGGGNGGGATTAATGGAACCAGAGAGGATGAGGGAAGACGAATGGATGAAGGGAAGAAAGACACGAAATGCTCTTCTGAAACCGCTCACGTGCACTTCACGTGAGGAAAACAGAGCTTTTTAGATGGAAATGCCTTCAGGTATCAACGGCGCAGATAAAAGTTTAGTTTGGGTAGTTAACTGCGAAAAAAATTAGCTTTGGTATCCATTTGTAAAACTCGATATAGTTTAAGTACCCCGGGTGCAAATTACCCTTAAAATTATCTCAGTGGTAAAAATGATTTTCAGATTTACAATATTAAAATAAAAATTCATGTTAGTCCACTTACTTAGCTCTTTTGGGCTTTAAACTGTTTACATAGATACTGTTATATGATTTATTCAATTTGGAAAAAATTTTTGTTTATAAACTTATACTTTTTCGAGTAGAGATAAATCAAAAAAGTTTCATTTAATTGTGGAAAAATCTAATTTTAGTGTTCTACATGTTTTACATCAAAAGTTAATTAAAATAGTTGTATTGCTTGTTTGAATTGAAACTTAAACCACACAAATATCCTCATGTATATTAGTCAATAAAATTTCAAGTAATTTGAATGTTGTTTAATGGAAGAGAAATAGTTAAATTTGAGATAATTTATGACATTTTTGGTTAATGCTTTTACTAATTAAAGTATGTTACATATCAAAAGCTGTTTTATTACGAAAATAAATATGTCAAAAGTTTTGGGTATATAATGGTGCATTGAGTATGCTTTTGAGATACAATAAATTTTCTACAAATTCGATTAAGTTTATATATGTGAAAACCGAATGGAAATAAGAAGGGCCCAAAGCCCTTGGGTTGAAAGTCTCTAATCTCCATGGTGAAGTAATGAGGGGCTAGTCATGGTCTCTGGATGAGGAGCCCCAAAGTCTGAAGGCCTTGGGTAATGATCCATGGGAGAATGCCTCAAAAGTACGTGGTTGACACATATTAAATGTTTAAATATGAAGTGAAACTGATATTTGATAAATATATAATGATTGACTCTAGTTATTTGTTAGTTTATTTCATTGGTTTGCAAAGATTTTGTTAAGTATTTCTATTATTCTTATATAAGTATTTGGTACTTACTTTTACTAGTGAACTACATATATTGGTCATATTTATTTATTTTTGTAAATAAATAAATAAAAACCGAATTGTTATCTATGAAGCTTGTAGCTCACACCTACATTTTAGGAGTTGGCGAAGGAAGCAAGGGGAAAGAAATAGCTTAGACATTTTTTGGGAGCATCACTTGGGAGCTTCATTGCTAATTTTTGCATTTAGAGGTTGATTTAGTTGTTGTTGAGGTTATGTCTACCTCCCTTATGATTCGATGTTATTAAGTTTAAGTTAGCCATTAAGTTTTAATTTGGAATATTGAAGTTAACTATTTTTGTTTGTGGCTTATTTTGTGATGTTAGACTTAGAAAATTTAATTTTGGATTTGTAGTTTACATGTACTAGTTTATTGCTTTTCATAGTAAAGATTATGTATTTGGATGCATCATTGCTTATGTTGAATCTTAGAATCTTAGTACTTATCTTAGATTGTTTATCATCAATGGCATAATTCGGATGTTACAAAGGTTTTGTTGCATGCATGTACTTTTTGCTGGCGCTTACCATAAAAAGATTAATACAAATAAATGCTTTTCATTCAGTCCATTTGTTCTCATGTGTACTTGTCTCTTTTTTGTGTTACTCATTGTTACTTTTTTTGGTGTTTGTTTTGTGCATACACTATACTTATATCTTTGGATTGTTTGCTTGTGAGGGACATTGACACTTGGCTTACGACCCATGTGAAGCCAATAAGCACCGCACAATCCACTTTTGTGTGCATCAAAGTTGGATCATGACACGTAGCATATGATCATCTTTTCAAAGATAAAATTATCTGCATAATTGAAAAGAAAGAGAGTTGGTGAGACTACTTGCTTCAGAGGTAAACAAATAGTAGGTTGAGATTTTAAACTTTGCAGTGACGACTTTAAATGCGACGTTGCAAAAAAAGTCGATAAGAAAGGCTTTGAGTTTGGACCTATTTCATCGCCACTCATTTCTCCATCTTTTTCTTTGTCATCGTCTACAGCTAACCCAAATGTCCAACCCAAACCAAAAGAGTTCATGGCTTCTTCCATTTCAAACTCATCTATGAAACTTAGAAAAATTAGAAATCAAACTATTAAACCAATTTATGATGCCTCCGTGTGGCTTTTTCTATTTCATCTTTCAACATTAAGTGCCACGACATCGTCTCTATCCTTGCTCCTAATGTCCTTTCCATGTGCGAGCTCCATTTTGCAGTTCCAATGATCAACGCCATTGATCTACCGTCTGATCAAAGTCGACATAGTCATTTTGTGCTTAGGTATGACCCTAATCATACTCACCGTGAATTCCATTATTATGTCAAAATTTGGTAACGATAGCGCTTCTTCATCAATGAGAACTTTCAAAAATTCAAAGGCAAAGATAAGTAGATTGTGTAACTCCTTCAATAGTCGCCTAGATAAGTTCCATGATGGAAGTCTTGCTATAATCTCTATGACCCATTTGTAGCTATTGCTACAGTCTTCTAAGCTCTATATCGTGCTCTCCTGAATCACTAAGATTATTCATCCAAGTACTCCCTGAATGCTCCGATTCAAGAAACAATGTATTTTTTTTTCAAAAAATAGTTGTCTGGCCTCTTGGGCTCTTAGTTTCTTAGATGGATGTGTATACTACTCATAATCATTATGAATAGTCAAAGAAAGAAAAACTCATTTCTTGCTTTGAAAGGTGGGTTTAAATCTTGAAAATTTAGGAAAAATGGGACAAAGGTAGCTTATCCACGAGCCACTCCATATGGGCGAGGTTGATGATTCATGGTCGGCCTCCCTGAAAGCAGGGGTCTGAGCTGTGGATGGGTTGTTCTTGACATTTTCTTTGTTTTTTGATGAGAAGTTGATGTACTTTACTGAATTTTCAAAGTTAAATGATTCTACTCCATTTGAATCTTAACCGTTGCAAAAGGCAATCATAGAAAAAATAATCGGAGGAAGTCCCATTTTTATTAAAAATGCATTTAAAAATGCAAAGATCGATACCCATTTCGATTGGGCTATGATAAAGGTGGTGACGGAGAAAGACTTGGGGCAAGTGGTGGAAAGTGATAAAATGGTGGGTTGCAAAGATAACAATGATGTATTGGGTGACAAAGTTGGTTACTTGTTCTATGATGGAACCATGTAAGATATTGATGTGTTTTATACAGACAAGTTTACTCTTAAAAAGCACATGGCCTCTCCCGTTAAACAAAATTAATAAATAATGCACAGTGGAAAGTTATGTTTAGGGTGCAATGTGCAAATTTTGATGTAGTTTGAGGTACATGTCCTAATATTTTTTCAATAACAGTATTTTCATCATTGAAAAAAATAAAAATCTATTCACCAATAAATTTCATTAATGAAATGATACTAATTTGTAGAAACAACATAGTATAAAAACTAGTACTTCAAAAGCCAATATAAAATAAAAATTGAAATGTTACTTTTTAAAATGTGAAAGAAGTATACTCAATTACTTAAAACATGGTGTGTGTATATATATTGTTGGAAATTTTTATTACATGTAGCCTGCTCATAATCATTTAATTCATTTACATTATTTATTTATGTATAATTGCAGTGAAGCTTAAAAGACACATTTTTTTTTGTAATTTTTAAATTGGTCTATTGGACTGAAAAATTTTAATTTTCATGTCAACCTAATTAGCTCATTCGTTGTTTCATAAAGTTTATAAAATTATTATATTATTAATCGAAATGAATAATGTGACAAGCACATAACTTCTATCTATTAAAAGACAGATGATATATATGTGTAACTGAGAAAAACTATATGTATTTTGAAGGCTAGAGTTTCATTTTCACTGAAAAAGACATATTGGAATTTATTGTATGAATTGATGTAGCTTTCATTTTACAGATAAGTAATCTAACCATTATTTGTTAAATACATATTTATAACTATGTGATGATTTTAGGATGTGCATGTTAAATTTTATAATATTATTTTTGTGTTTCCATATGCTTATATTGTATTAATTCTATAATATATATATATATGAAAAGAAATATATTAAACAAGAGAAGATATTTGTGTAAAGTTTATTCTATATTGTAATAATATGTTATATATTTTGTACTATTATATGGTTTTATTGTATTTTTTTTTTACATTTTATGCCTCAAATAATTAATTATTTCATAATACTTTTTTTTAATAATATGAAACAAACAGTAATAAACAATATTACTATAATTATACTTCATAGAATTTCACAATATTAGTTAAAATAATTGCCACTTTCTAAATTTATAATATGTATGTATAATATTTTAATATTAAAAATAAGAATTATGTGTCTGTGTAGTAGCTAACATAGAAATGGTCCAATTCACAAAAAAGAAAAAAAGAAAAAAAAATGGTCCATGCGCGCGCTCACTATGTGAGATGCTATTATAAGATTAATGAACCATTATTATTAATCCATCTTACGGACAATAATGAAGAAAATCATTTGGCCGGAATTTTAAATAATCAAGTGCTTAAATAATTAATCAAGTTGGCGAAACTTCAATTTGATAAGTACCAATTAAAGTACTAGTCAATGTTTCGCTTGAACCATATATCACTATGAAATCATTTTTTTTTAATGTAACTAAAATTGTCTTAGTCTATCACTTTCTAGGAAAAAGGTTTTGAGAAGTCATGTAAGAAATTAACCAATGATACACAAAATAGCAAAAAAGAAAATTGCTTGAAATTTTATCATTATTATTTATGGTGCGAGTTACTTTTTTTTGAAAAGAAAAAAATAATTGTATTAAAGAGAAATATGAGAAACTTAATTGTTATCTAAACTTGTTGACTACATAAATAATTGTATGTATGTAGTCGTTGAGCAATATTTTCCAACATATGTTCTCACAGTAAGTATTTGTCTTAAAGCATGACTTGGAAACTTTACATAGCAATAATAATAGATTAAATAATTACATGATGAAGAAGGTAATGAGGCTTGGTTTGATATTGTTACAGCTTTTAAAAGAATATTTTTAAGTGTGTTACATAAAAAACAACCACATAAAGAATCATAAACTATTATTTTATAATTGTTGCATGTTCTAAAATTAATAGTTGAGTGTTAGGTAAATAATAATGTTTAATTACTGTAAGTGTATATAATGACTAAAAACTGATATTGATTATTATTACTAATTTAATAGTAGTATTATTATTTCTCTTAAATATAATATATATTAGTAAATAATTATTTTATTCTTTTTTTGGTAGATAATATTATTTTATTCATCATAAATATATTAAAGGATAAAAATATTTAATGTGTCAAAACCCTAAACATTAATAAAATTGCAAATTGAATAAAAAAAGGCATTTTTATTGAATAAAAAAGTATTTTTTTTAATTTCATTTAAAACAGTTTAAAACAATTTTAAATATTATAAAAAATAATAAAAGAACAGGAGAAGCAATTTTCCTTTCATTCTCTATCACAAAAAAATAAAAAAAAGGTTTAAAAAAAAAACNAAAAAAAAAAAAAAAAAAAAAAAAAGGTTTTAAAAAAAAACGACAAATTTAACAAAAGGAGAAAGTTAAAAGCTCATAGTTCATAGAAAATGAAAGAAAAAAAGAAAAAGGAGAAAAAAAGAAAAACCAAGATGACCTCACAAAGTTTAGATTGAAATTTAGAGAAGAAACAGCGGAGCAGTGGAAATGAAAGTGAGAGAGAGATTGATTTATATGAATGGAAACAGAAGCAGTTTTGCTCAGCTTTTCTAATTGTTTCTTCCTTTCTCTTCATTTTTCTCTTTTTCAGATAACAAACGAATTTAGTTGTCATAATTTAAAAATTAAACACAGTAACACTAACATGTCCCGTCTTTTGTTTATGTGTTAAATAAATTTATTTGAATCTAATTCATTAAAATTTCATGTTAAAATGTAAAATTTAAATATATTTATTAAATTATTATATAAGTCGTTACTTAATTTGTTAGCATGATAAATTTAATTATAAAATAATTTTTTTTAAATATTAATTAATAGTTCATAGTAAATATTAAAATATAACAAAATATAGAGCTGTTAATCTTGATCATGACACACCAACATGATTAAAAAACGATTTGTTAATTAACATATTAACAAAATTATAAATAAATCACTAATATGTTAACTTATTTAACTCGAAAATGAAACGAATAAGTTAAATTAATTAATAAAAAATTAAAATAATATAAATAATAATTATATATATATATATTTTTAAATAGGCTAAATAAGCCAACCATGTAACACGAAAAATAAATATATACGGGTTAAATTTAAAATTTTTTAACATAGTTAATAAACGAATTGACACGACCTCGATCCACCAACACAAATTGTTACTTCTAACAAAACACATAATATTTATATCTTTTTATAAACCAATAATGAAAAACTAAAAAAAAAAACAAATATGTTAGAATCAAATTAAAATAATGAAACAAGAAGAGTTAGAAAGAAAAAGAGATAGTCTTCAACTATGACATTGTTTAAACTTTAAAAGCAATGAAAAGCATTATAGCAACATAACTAATTAAACCACGATTTCAACATATTGATTCAATTCTATGTATCCAAGCATTTGCCATATATTTCCAATATTACATACCCGAACAAGAAAATGTAACATTAATTGATATATATTTTCAATTCAATTGATATATCATTCTTAAATATATATTTTCTATAAAGATTCAATTCAATTGATATATATATATATATATATATCAATTTTCTAAATTTTCTCTTTTTATTTTCTTTGCAATATATATATATATATATATAACATAAACACAGTCGTACCCATTAGTACTTAGCCTCCAGTACTGGTCTTCTTAATTCCTCATGCTGCAACAAATAGAAGGTGAAGAGGGGATTATGGTCCCCAGAGGAAAGATGAGAAGCTCATCAACTCATGCATCTCTACCTGTGGCCATTGCTGTTGGAGCTATGTTCCTAAACTTGCAAGTTTTAATTATAAATAAATGATTCATTTGTATCTCTTATATAATCTTTTTCTCTCTTGTTTTCTTTTTTCTTTAGTAATTTGTTTAATTAATTGCTTGGAATTAATAATGACTTACCTATTATAGCTTCTTCTTTTATCTTCCCCCCCCCTAAATTTGAACTTGATTTGCAGGGCTACAGAGATGTGGAAACGTGGGAGCTTCTCTCCCTGAGAAGCTGCATCATAGCATTTTAGAAAAAATATCACTAACGGGTTATAACAGATCACTTAGGCAGTATAGAGCTAGTTAAAACTTAGTTTTTTTGTTTTTGTTTATTTATTTATTTTAAATGCAAAATGGCAAAATTGTCATTTTCCTAAGATCAGTGGTCAACCAAAAAACAGCTAGAACTTAAATAATGAAGCCCAAATTAATGGATACAGAATTCTTTCAGATTAGAAATCTAAGATTTGAAAGTCTAGTCTAGCAAAACCTAAAGACTTTGAAATAGAGTACCTTGAAATTAAGTTTATCCCTTTTCCCTTTTGAAAAAGAAGGATAAAATGCTTGTGCGAAACAAANTTCCAGATTTCTTAAAGATGCAGACAGGGGCAAAACGGTCATTTCTCACCCATAAATATCAGTTTTTGCAAAATTACCAAAATGCCCTTCACACTAAAACGACCATAACTTCTCGGTCTAAACTCGGAATCGAGCATGCTGCTAGTCTACGAACTCGTATCGACTAGCTCTACGCAACGGTACCATAGTCAAAGCAAAAATATAACCACACAAAAGTCAACTCCGAGCCCACTAAAAGTCAAACTGGTCAAACTTGAAAATTTTATTATTTTTCTCGAAACGGGATGTTACAATGAACGCATAGAAAAAACTGTAACAATAAAAATAAGTTTACAATTTTCTTCACTTCTAATTTATACTTTACATATTAACTTTATATGTGTTTTTTGAAAACATATAATTCTTCAAAAATTATTTAATCAACTTCTCATGATAATTCTAAAACTCAAAACTATAAAAAAAAAATCAAATTACATATAAATTTTAATTCAAAAAAATAATAGGACATTAATTTNTGCAAAACTAGTATATATATATATATAAGAGAAAGAGAGAGAGAGTTTTTCTCTGCTCGTGGATTCTTAGATGGTCTTATAATCCAGAAGACATTTAATAGCCGTTGGATTAAAAAGAATGGTTGAAATCAATTTAAACATTAAAATATTAAAAGGAAAAATGGAAAATCAAAATTGTGAAAACCCAGAAAACGTCACTCTTTTTATTTCTCTTTCTCTCTCTTCGCCCTCTCTCTTTCTTTCATTTTATAGTATCTTTCTTCCATCCTCTTTCTTTCTAAAACTGAAACAATCTCTCATCTCCTTCTCTCTTTCCATTTGGCCTTGACCTTTTTTTTTTGAAAAGAGAAGACTGCAAAAGACCTACTGACTTGAGTATTGAAGTTTCAGAGAGAAGAAGGTTAAGAGAGGAGGTATAAAGGAAAAGGGTTGAGTGAGAAAACCAATCCGACCAATCCTACATTAGCAAAAGTATGGAAAAAAAAAAAAACCAAAGAAAGAATCAAGTTTTGGTAGTATCTATAGCCCACACCTCAAGGAACATAATCAAATCTAATAGATAAAAAAATATAAATATGATAGAATTTTCAAAAAACTGCAATTGAAGAGAAAATATGGAGAAAGCTTAGCAAAAAGAGCAAAATGGGGGTTGCTGGAAGAAGAAGAAAAATAACTAAAATGAGAAAAAAATGTAGAGAGAGAAAGTCTAATTTGACATACACATATTTTCAGTTTTCCTTTTTACCCTTTGTTCTTTTAATGTTTATATCTGATACAATAATTATTAAATATTTTTCTGGATTAATTACACCGAAGATATTTGAACTATAACAGCTGTTTCAAATGTGTATTTAAATTTTTTTTTAGCATTTTAATATTTAAACTTGCCAAAATGTAACACGCTCATCCAAATACATCAGAAAAAACCATGATTCAAGGATGGAAAAACTCCATTTTTGTAATTTCTCCATAAATTTCAGTCCCATTTCTCACATCTCATTTGTCGTTTTCGTTTGGAAATTTTTTTAGGTGGTGGGTTTCAATTGGCAATGAATGAATTGCCATTTGCAGTGATGAGAAAATAAATCCTTTCCCTCTTTCAAGTTTTAGCACACACTAAACCTTGACTAGAAATCTCCCCTACGACCTCCATCATCGACAATATCAACCGACTTCCATCTCCAACGGCTAAGTGTCGCTACCCCACCTTATCCGTCTCCTATGGCAAACTGCAACTCGAGTTGTTCCGGTGCAGTTCTTTTTCTCCGTTCATCGATCTTTCTCGTCCAACTTCAATCTTTACGAAATAATTTTTTTTTTTTTTTTTTTTTTTCAGGTGATGTCTGTGATTTTTGGCTCTTTTCCTAACACTAATGGGAACCCAAATTAATGCTTGGTTCTTAATTATTATTGTTTCCTCTTTATATTTTCTAATTTTAATTTTATGAGATAATGGTTTGTGCTTTTAGATATTTTTCTCTCTATATTACAGGTTTATGGGTTGGGCGTTTTTTACTTGAAATTTGATATGGGTAGTCTTTGAATATTTTTAGATTTTATTGCAAATTTTGGCATGTGTCTTTCTATGACCTCTCTGTCTTCATATTTCGTTAATAGAGAAAAGGTTGATGGTATATATTTATGCTAGTTGGTTTTATATATTTATGAAAACTTTTATGAGCGTTCTGTAGTGTAAGATGACATAAGTGGGTTTGAAAAAACAAAGAAAGTTACATTTGGGAAAGGAAGAGAGATTAGAGGGGTCTGAGAGTGAACTTATGTGCATTGCCCTTAAAAAATAATCTCATGTGCACCACACGAAAATAAAGAATTGTGGGTTTGTAATAACATAATTTTTAAAATAAACAACATTTTTAAAAAATTTAAATGAATAAAAAATGAATTTTTTTGTCAACTCCAACAACATTTTTTATAATCACTTTTTCATTTTGATTTTCCCATAAACAATTGTGATTGATATTTTTTTTCCCTTTTATATCATTTCTACATTGAAGTAGTATTTTAAAAAATTGAAAAATGAAATTATAATTAATATATTTAATTATAAATGTGCATAGAAAATTGTAGAGTAATAAATAGACGTGGCAAATTTCAACACGATCCATTAACACAATACGAACACGGATATTTTTTACGGGTTCAAGCTTATCTGATATGGGTTGGATTGATAATGAGTTGACACGTTATGAACCCGTTATTTTAATGTATTTTAACGGGTTAACATGCAATAACCCATTAGACCCATTATGAACCCATTAACTTTTAATGGAAAATTAGTAATTTAACTAAAAAACTAAATAGCTGCTGTTAGATTAATTACTTACCATCTGTCCCTGCCTCCCAACCTCAAATTTCAATTTAGCCCATGCTTTTGCCATTTGATAGCCATTTGCATTTTTGATATTTTTAAGCTTCAATTTTCTCTTTCAAAATGACAATTTTTCTTTGGTTTTGAGCTCAAAGTTTTTTAGACTTAGTTTAATCTGTAAGTTCTTTAAAGTAAGTATGAAACTTCTAATGTTAATGATGTTTTTGTTGAATTTTTATATGTATTTTTTTTCTTAAAATATGATTTTATAGATATTTTAGTGCTTCATTATTTTTTAGTATGGAATATGAACTATAAATCAAATATTTTTTTCATTTTTTAAAAAATAATTTTGAAAATAAGTTTAACATGTTAACGGGTTACATAATAATTTTATGAACGGGTTTAGATTTACATATTTCAACACGAAAGCTTAATGGGTCGGGTTTAGATAAAAAAATTTGACACGAACACGATAGGACATGTTGCCAGGTTTAGTAATAAATGAAGTATTATATAAAGAGTAAGTTTGACTCTATACATTTGGAAAGTCAAGCCTCACTCTTTATTTTAATTTTTTAAATTAAAAAGCCTATTCGAGCTATAAAAAAGAAATGTGACTATTTAAAATAGAGAATATTAAGCTTTTAAATAGCTCATTGGAAGTGCTCTAACATTATTACATTTTGGTTAGTTCAAGTATTAAATGCCAAAAAAGTTTAGATATACACTTGTAACATCCGATATAGTTCAGATTCCTTCAATATAATTAATCCCATGTTTCCAGGTTTTTAAATCCATCCAGGAATCCTCTAGGAAAGAAAAACTCTCTCTCTCTCTCTCTCTCTCTCTCTCTCTATATATATATATATATGTATATTGGTAAGTAACAAGCCAATATAACAAAACTACAGTCACCAAATTATATTTACCAAATGATATAGCAAAATATTAGTGATTGATAAAAAACTACATCTTATAATCATGAGAGAGTAAGAGGTATTAAGAGCATCTTCAATGCATTCTTTAAAAGTTTTAATTATTTTATTTTAAAGAACTATTTTTATTTATGATAACCTCAACATACTCTTTAAATTGAAAAGTAAAAATAGAGAATAAAACTTAGCTATCTACATTTGAAAAGCAAAACACATTCTCTATATAAAACTTTTAACGTATTTATGTAGTGTTTTACAATTTTCAATGCATAATTATAGTTATATATAATTTCATATTTCTATTATACATATATATATATATATATGTATAAATACTTTGGTGGTTCTATACTCTATGTATTCATCTTCTACAATTTTTTCTTTTTCTAAAGAATTACGGATTTTCAAAATAACCAAAATATGCATATTGATTTCAATGGAACTCCCAAATTTCAACCCAACATCCAATATCTAATGATTTATCTTTTCTAATAAACATCCAACAATTTCAATTATCTTCTTCACTAGAACCGAACTCTAAAAGATCAAAAGGTGGAAATTTAAATACCGAAAAAAAAAAAAAGAGAGGTGGCAATTCTACTACAAAGGAAGATATTCTCATCATGTCGGCATGGCTCAATGTTAGTTGGTTGCGTTGCAAGGAAATAAGCAAAAACAAAAGGCTTATTGGACTTGATTGTGGGAATATTTTCATAAATACAAGAATTTTGCATATCAACGTTCACAATTTTTTTGGATGAACCAGTAGTGGTCGACAATTTAATTAGTCACAAAAAAATTATGTAGATGCTATGCACAACTAGAAACTAAAGTGGAGTTAATGAGTAAGATAAGGTAACTGTATATAAAAACAATTGTATATGTACATAAATATTATAAGTGGTAATCAATTAGCCAAAAGTAAATCAATTGTGTAAGAAAATGAAAAATAAAGAACTATGAAAAAGAGTATTTGAATAAAAGTTTTACTTTTTATTTTATGAATAATTTTTATTTTTATT
>QANX01008141.1:0-31865 GCA_003254975.1 Ochetophila trinervis | reverse complement strand
ATGAAATTGCCCCATTGTTAATTGATGCGGACAGATGTCAAAAAAGAAAAACCCAAATTGGAACATACTGGCCCAATTTAATCGGGTCAACAGCACCAAGCCCCACCCATCTCTAACACAATACCAAGTCGGACCCTATCCAGAAACAGAAACAGAGAAAGAAAAAAAGAAAGAAAGAAAAAGGCCATAAAACCAAAAATCAAAAAGATTATTCATCCACACGAACCATTCATTGTCAAACTCAAATTCATCCATGGCTGCCTCATCCTCTCTCTCTAACTTCCTCTCCTTCCTCTTACCTTCAAAGCCACCTCCCCAACCCAAAACCCCATCTCCCCAGCTTCCTCTTTCTTCTCCAATTCTTTCACAATCTCAGAAAAAACCCAAAGATGGGTCGCTTTCTCTGGTTGCCCAAGAGGGCAACTCCTCGTCTTCCTCCATCTCCTCTGTAATCTGTCCCTCTCTGGCTTATTCGAACACCCTTTTCTTCAGATCAGCGTACAATGTTCAGGTCGTTGTGGATGACAATGAGCCTGAGGAGAAGCTGCTTGGTAGGTTCAGGAGGGAGGTCATGAGGGCCGGTGTTATTCAAGAATGTAAGCGGAGGAGGTTCTTTGAGAACAAGCAGGACGAGAAGAAGCGCAGAACACGCGATGCTGCTAAGCGTAACCGCAGAAGGTTGGTTTGGTTGGTGGGAAAATATGTGAAATTTGATATGAGGGGGGTGAAACTTTTTATTTCATTTTTTTTTTTTATAATTTGTTTTTTTAGTCAAGGTTGACAATTTCATATGAATAAAGATAACATTTTTTCTCACTTTCGTAAGTGGAAGTTTTCATGTTTCCAGAAATTTATTTATTTTATGTGTTATGAAGGTGTTTTAGTTAAGAACATTATCAAGAAACAAAGTAGTACAGGTATTGAGTCAATTTCTTGTAATTAGGTGATGAAATCTCATTTGAATATTTGGGGTTCTTATTATGTTTGAGATTAATAAGTTGTATAGCTTCTGAAAGATGAATGATTTGGACCCTCACAGGCTAATAGGACATAGAATTGAAAAATGAAAGTTCTATTTCTAGAACGAGATATAGATGGGTTTAGCAATAACTTGAATTAGGTAACTGGGTGAATTTAGGTTCTTCTGAAGCACCACCAACTTGAGGCTTTACCATCAGTTGTGAATTTGATTGAGTGAACCATATTCAAATGCAACTCTTTTTACTGTTATGGTCTTTAGTTGTAGGCCTGGATATTTATTGCCCGAGGGAAGCAAATTATATGCGTCTTCTAGTTTCGTTAAAACAGAGCAAAATGATTTATTTTTATTAATCTATCTTAAATTTGTAATGTTGCAGTTTGTGGTTATATTATTTTTCCTAAGTTGCTAATATTTGAGCTTTTAAGCTTTAGTCCATGTAACTAGTGTAATTATAATGCTGGACTTTGTTGGTCCTCAAGCCTCGATACAGTCATGTTCTTCCATCTTCAACCTCTTGTGGGTTTCTCTAGTCCATATACTGTGAAATCCATCTATCTTTGGTTTTTTGTTTTACCTTTTTTTTTTTTGGGTAATAATTGGATTTTGCTTTCACTTAAAACATTCCTGAGTGGTTTTCTTTTGGTTTGTATAATCCTTGAAAATGCCTACTGATTGTTCATTTGTCTCATTGTTTAATTAGGAGGCCATTTAGACCAACACCCCAATTCAAGCAGGATGCACCTTCAAGCAAGAGGGAAGAAGACGAAGATAACTGGGATCTACCAGCGGGAGACATTCCCTATTGACCACATTTACCAGCCTTCAGCTTCTAAAACTCTTAACCCTTGTTTTTCCATAGGATTTTTGGTCTGTGTGAGTTACATGCAGTGAATCTTGTTCTTTGTTTAATTTGGTGCATAATTTCTTCCATGTTTATATATATATGAAGTAACGATTTTCATTTTTGCATCAAATCTGAGGGCATTAATGCTGTGTATGGAAGTATCTACCAGATGCATAGAGAGGGTAATATTTGTCTAAAATGAGAGGGAGATCTCTCTTGGCCGGTAAATCTTTAGCTTTCCTTGCTCAATTTGAAAAGCAAATGCAACTTGTATCCACATTCGTGATCCATTTGTTTAAATTTTGAAAGACCCATCTAGCTTTAAGAGAAAAATATTATCTAAATGGTTGTGGTTGCCTGGAGCCAAACTAGGTTTGCTGCCTGATTAGAATCAGTTTTTGTGTCTTGAACATGTATGAAGAATCGGTAAGGAGAAAAACAAAAGGATTATTTTCATTTAAAAAAAATAAAAATATGATAAAAGCTATGAAATCTTGCAGTTAAAATGTATATTATCAATGTTTCTCAGAGGCGTGTTTCTAGATTGGCTTGTGAAGTTCCTGTTATGGTGTAATGAAGTATGAGTAATAGTTGCTGCTAAACTTATTGGCTATCTTTCACTCGAACTCAGGGATTTTTATTTTTTATTTTTTACGCGTAGTGTTGGCTAGCTTTTCATCCTCTTTAATTGGGGCGTTTAGCAAATGCTGCATTGCACTAGCTGTGGTTTTAGTTTAGTCAAACAATTTGTATTTTTTAAAGTATTATTTCACTTGGTATTCAAAATTTGATAACAAATTTGGTGACAGTTTTGGCCTAAAATTTTGATAAAAAAGCATAAATATCAAAATTGATTCTCAATCCGATAAAGTTCTTCAGAAAATAAAAAATAGTAGTTCCGAGTAGGAATTTGAGTAGTCAGCATTCGATATCAGGCAAATTGTCTTGAGGAAATTTGGCTACTTAAAAGTGGTACATGGGAATAACGTATTGGAAAGCAGGGATCAGAAAAAAAGGAAAAAAAACTTGAACAAGAAGATTTATAGACAAGTTTGTTAAGATGCATAGCTTAAGGATCCCCTAGATAAAGAAGTGCACTGTAAATTGTTTAAACTGAGATATCACAATGCATTGGAGCACGAGTATAAAAGCTTAGAAACTATTACTGAAAACCCTTTGCTTCGTTAATTCTGATGCTATCTTTCAAAATAAAAACAATGTTTCAAAATTTACTCAAAACTTTTTAAATTTGTTCTATAATGAGCTTATATATGTTTTTTCCTACAAAATAAAACGTTGATTTTCTCTTTGTTAATGAAAGCTTGTGGAGGGTATTTTTTTGCCACATCCGTTAGCTGGGGCTAGAGAGTGAGTGAGCTTTTAAGTTTGCCGCAGAATCTGTGATTCCAAACCGTTGTTTAAGAGTTAATAGCTTCTCTACTAGATAAGCAAACATTTTATGGTTTGCATTTGCTTGGCGCTCTCCAAGGAAACAAACCCAAACTATCATTTGATGATAGTGCATTGAACTTTCTCCAATCATCAAGAACAAGCCTTAGATCATACACCTTACTCTCAATATTATCACAGCAGTTTCCATGAATTGTATAAACCTCACTCACATTGTTACTCGGCTGGCAAAACCCACCATAATAATCTGTGTTCAGGAATCTTATTCTTCCTCCGAGCATTTCGAAAATCTCCTGGTTTATCAAAACCTCACTGCAGAGAGTCTCAACATAGGAATTCGGGTACAGAACACCCTCGACTTTCCAGTATCTGAAAATCTCGACTGAGAAGTCGTTTGATTTCATGTAGAAGAGTCCGCTGTCTGATCTTAAGCTACCTCCTTGTGCATCACTGGAATCAAAATTACATGGGATTGTGATCTCATGTGCGCTATGCATGTCCTCAAATGGAGATCTCAGCCACATAACGTCTGCCTCCTGCAACAACCAAACTCTGTTCATTAAAAAAAAATGATAGATCATCACAACCATCCAGTTGCTATGTATCTCATTCCCAAGTGAGCTTGAAGAACTTACTGTGAAAACCAAACTGTAACCAAGTTGTAGCACTTCAAGCAGCAAATCGTTACGTTTGCGAATAAGCATGCGGTGATCTTCAACTCCAAGTTGCTTTTCCTTAGCAAGTTTGGGAAAAAATGTTGTTAGCTGGAAGCAATGTGGATGCAAAGACTTGCAGAACTGAAATGCTTGACTGCTCAATGTGACAACCACCAGGTGATCCAAAAGCCTTTTGGTCTCTTTACCAATCTTGAAGCTCTCTAGGAAGAGATCAAGAACAGAATTGGGGCTTGCCCATTTTTCATCAACAATAGTCAGTATGACTGTTCTGCTTTCCATTGCTGCTTTCCTTAATACTTGCACCAACTCTCTGCTGTCTGGGTTCTGATTAAAACAACTAGAGGAATTTTTCACTATTTACCACCATAATTACAAATTTGGGAAATTTATAAAATTGAAACAAATGAATATCATGAAGCTGTAGATAAGATGGCCAAACGTTAAAACAACAATTACCAAGACTTCTAAATCATTATAAGTTAATGTTTCTACTACTCCTGCTCATATGTAGGTACGTTTTTAATTTTTAATTTTTAATTTTTTTACTTTATTTTATGGTTTCTTAGGTTCTTTAATACATTGTTACTTCTTCCGTCATATTTTTTTTTTGGAGTTATTTAGTTTTAAATTTATGATCTCAAAAATCTTTAGCTTTAATATTAAGTTAAATTACTATTTTCCTTAAAAGCTTAAATTATTAGAAAATGTTATTATTGTTTTTATATTTTTCTAAAATAATTATTATGTGACAATTTTAAGACAGAAATTTATAAAATTGAAACAAATGAATATCATGAGGCTGTAGATAAGATGGTCAAACATTAGACTAACAATTACCAAGACTTCTTAATCATTCTAAGTAAATGATTCTACTCCAGCTCATATGTAGGTTTTTTTTTTTTAAGGGTTTTTACATATGTTGTTACTTTTTATTTTTATTTTTTTTAAATTGTTGAGTTTTAAATTTATAATTTTAAATTTTTTTGGCTCTAAGTTAAATTACTATTTTTTTTAAAAGCTTAATTTATTATGAAGTGTGTTATCAATTTTTTTAATATATTTTTCTCTAATAGTTAGCATGTGATAAATTCAAAACAAACTCAGAGATTAACATAAATTTGTAAACGTTCCCCAAAAAAAAAAAAAATTTGTAAACTAACACCAAGGAGTTCAGAAAGGACAAACTTTGTCAACATTGAATGGCAAATACCAAAAGTTCAATAGAAAAAATTAAAAAGATAAACAAACCCACTTACAGATTGAGAATTGAGATTCCATTTTCGATCATAAACTCCCCCAGGTGGCTTAAAAGAGTAGTTTAGAAATATCCAAACAGTGAAGAAGGTTGATAGAGCTACTACAGCAACATTAGTAGGCGTTACATGTCCCAGAGCATTTGATTCTCTCATTGTTTCATGTATGATTTCTGTGAGGATTTCAATGGAAATGTATATGACAGAAAAACCACAGAAACCCACATATATTCATAAAGGAAATCGCAGATGGTGAATAATGATTTGTTGCTAAAAGAAACCAGTATACTTTTAAAGCGTTATATTTGTTAATGAAAATCTTTAAATGGTAATTGTTAGGTATGCCTCATTGGATCTGTATCATCTCTTAGTCTAAGCATTACCAAAATTTTCAAACATCTCATGACATGTGGCGACTACGGTCAATTGTATGGTTGAGATTATTTTTTATTTTTCCTTTTCATGGTTATTTTTTATTTTTCCAACTAAGGTTACATTGTAATAAATTAAAACTAATTAAAAAATCCAACTGTTTTCCCTAACTTTTTTTGGCAATTTATTACAATGTGTATAATTTAAGAAGATCCGCATCCATGCTTCATCACTAAAAAGGTAATCTTTTAGATTTAAATTTTCAAGATCTTAGAAATATTTTTTACAGATTTTGAGTATTATTTTCTGAGTGGCTGGTTTATTGGCAAACGACGAGAAGTTTCTTGAGGGGTGGAAATTTTTTTTGATTAAAATAGAAATCTTATGTATTTCACAAAAAAAAAGAAAAAAAAAGAATTCTATGTGGCTGCTGGGATTCGAGCCCAGGTCTCCACGGCCACAACGTGGAATTCTTACCACTAAACTACAGCCACAAGTTGGCAAAGCGACAACAAAATAATTAATTAAAGTATATTTTATATTAACTAGATAACTTTTCCAATAATATCTTAAAATAAATATGGAAAATACACGTATCTTTCACCACAAATATATATATATATATATATATATATGTATGTATAATATAAACTTAGATTTAGGTAGGAATGATTGATTATTTTGCAATTATATTTAAAATTCTAATTTTTAATTTATCATTTGTATTAAAAAAAGAGAAAAATCCGACTAAATGTACAAAAATCAAAAGTCCGAATAGTTGTAAAACGATAATGTCTTCTTGAAATGAAACTCACTTCCTGTATAAATCTCATAGCATAAAAGGAGTATGATACTTTTTCACACTAATGAAGGTTTTTCATATAGTTTTAGTATGTTCATTATCAATTTTATTATCAGCACTAATTAATGCCATAGGTTTACCTTTTCTGTATAAATATTTTTATTGTTTTAAAAAAAATAAATTAAAAAATAAATAAATTGTCAAATGCCATGTCAATTGTTGTAATAACGAATAACATCATTCATTGGATCAAATTCTTAACTATTTTGGCAATATTATTTGACATAATAACTTACACATATTAGGCGTTTTTGTTTATGATTGATTGGTTATTAGACTATGTCACTCACCCCACTTGGACTACTTTTATTTATTTATTTTGGTAAATACTTGGACTACTTGCAGTCTATCAAAAATAATTTAATTGGATATTAATTTATAGGTATATATAGTTGGTCGATATATCACTTATCAATTGGACCTCCCAACTTGCTATTTTGTTAGCTGGTTCATTTGGGTTCCCTCTTTAAAGTTTCTTTGTTCCAGGTTAATCTAGCTCAAAATATACATAGACAATTCATTTTATCAATTAGTACAACATCTTTTATGCTTCTATTGGACTAAAAGTCTAACAAAAACCTTTTTTTTTTTTATTGTAAAATATTTTGATTTTTTGTCTAGAAGTTTACTTAAAAAAGCTACCAAATAGAATAAATAAATTCAATAGAAACGTGGATTTCTATTTAGTTAGATCAGCTGGAGGTCAACAAATCAAATGGCTAAGAAAAACCCACGTGGTTGTTCTGACTGGAAAAGAGCATTACAGATGAGCGATCCCATCCAATCAAAACGTGGGAACAAACCAAAACGAGATTCAATTGTCTGTGGACGGCGCATAGTAATGTTCGCCGCATCCCACTCCTTATCACCATCAAAACTTTAGAGAATATCCGATAGCTATTTTTATTTTTCAAAAATTATTATCACATAAGATAAATAGACAGTCTAATTTAAAAATTTTCTTCAATAGCTCTGTCTAAATAGTCTGTTAAATTGATGTGGTATAAAAAAAAAATATTTAAAAAATTATCTACTTTTAAAAAGTCAGTTAGACAGTCTAATTCATTAATTATATTTATTTTTATTAATTTTAGTTAATTTTTAAATTTAATTTAATTTATTTTAAACACAACTACTGAATATAATTTTTAAATAAACACAGTCTATTAAATATATATTATGCCATATAAACACAAACAATTATATTTTGTATGGCATAGAGACTCGAATGGTACAATTTGATTGCACATGGAGATAGGTGAGAAATGTGGGGTCCAATGAAACCCAATGTTTTTTTTTTGGTGAAATAACCCATGTTGATGATGCTTATGAAATCGGAATAGATTGAACATTCATTCCATCAATAATAATTGAACTTCTTATAAGACTAATTTAATTCATAAAAGGTAGCTCTTCAATCACCTGAAGAGACGTTTTTATATGAACCGTCTAATCTCTATGATCTGATCATCAAGATGACGACACGTGTCCACAACCCAAGTGGTTCTTACATTGGTGCTTATCTGGATGGAGTTGGCAAGCTGCAACATGTCAATTCTCAGACAACATTTGGCCTCTTGGATAAGTTTTTTTTTTTTTAATATAAATAATGTGACTTTTATACTCAGCAAAAAAGAAAAAAAGAATATTTCATTTGATATATATATATATGCTAATTAGTGGTATAAATGTAATGAGTTTCTATTTATATATAGGTTCATTATATGAACATAGGTTGAGTCAATTAGGGATTTTTGTTTTTAGTGCGACAAAATAACAATCATAATACTATTTAGCCCTTAATTAAGATGAAAAAATCAATGACAAAATCTTTTTGATTGATTGTTTAATATAATTATTAAATTTCCTTTTTATACATAATAATTAATAGATATATTGAAAATGTGATAGGGGTGGATTTGAATTTAGATATGCATTCGACCAATAAAGGAAAGATGTCGTTTAGTTATATTAAAAAAAAAAAACACTCATAATTCAAAGATGTTAAAGGTATAATTTAAAAAAGAAAAAGAAATTTAAAAAAAAAGAAGAAGAAAAAAAAGAAAAAAGGTGTCCAAGTCACTGATTTTTTATTTTTTTATTTTTGGTAATTACCAACTCACGTGATTTACGTAGCTATCGTAGGACCAAAAGTTACTCTTTTACCTTTTCAATAATTTTTTGTCATTTCTATTTGAATTTATAGGAAAGCTTCGATTTCTTTGTGCACTGATTTAAAAGCGAGTTCCAACTGCTTAGGAAAATCATACTACATAGATAATGACCTTATCCTTAACAATAATATGATGGACCATATAAAAAATAAAAATAAAATAACCCAATCAAATTTAAGTTAGTGGCCCTTTTTATTTTTTAATTAACTTTTCCGATTTGTTTAAACCAAATATAATTCGATCACATCAGTTTGTATTTAATATTCAAAAGTTGGAAGTTTTATACATGTATTGAGTATTCATCAATCTAACAAATACCTTCAACAACTAAAAACAGATAAAGTTTGATTATAGATTTTATAATCATCCACGTTTGGCATATGACTTGATTTTGTTTGCCTTTATATAATTTACCCAAATCATTCATTAAAAAAAGAAAAAAGAAAAAGAAAAAGAAAATACTCAAATCAATCATTTATTGCCAACCTTCCAAGTTTCATAACTGCCTCGAACAAAATACCTTCTTTTTTCATTTTATTTTTAATTTTTGTATCAGAAAATAATATTATGTTTTTACCCAATCACTTTGGAGATATCTGGAATTTGTCTTTTTCATTTCCTTCAAAATACCCTCCCATTATAGCAGATGTTTTGCTATTTCCATATATTTTGTTAGTCTAGACTCTTAATAAGAACTTTTTGAGAGTGAATCTAACAGTTTCTCTCCCTCCTGAAATCCTTCAAAACTTTAAAAAGGTAAGCTTTAATTAATTTTGTCTTAATAGAAGGACAACCACCTTCAGAGCTTTACAAGTAATCTCTCTGTCTCTGCAGGTGTAATAATACCAATGGAAGAAGATTCAAACCAGTATGCAGAAGCATCATCTCCCAACATGGAAACAGAAGTTTACTTGGAAGAAAGAGACCCAGAAAGCAATTCGCTGCATCAAACACTCCTCAAGAGAAACATAACACTTTCAACCAACTCACTTGCCATTGTTGGAACCAAAGTTTCCCATATTGAGAGTTTGGATTATGAGTAAATTATTGATGCAAAACTCTCTTTTTTCCAATTTTATCTTTCCTCTGAATTTTCTCACTGAATATGAAGTTTTTTGGATGGATTTTTCAGAATCAATGAGAATGATCTTTTCAAGCAAGATTGGAGAAGCAGATCCAAAGTCCAAGTTTTGCAGTATATATTCTTGAAGTGGACATTCGCTTGCCTTGTTGGACTTCTAACTGGTTTAATAGCCACCTTCATCAACCTTGCAGTGGAGAACATTGCTGGTTATAAGCTTCTTGCTGTTGTTGGATTCATACAGGAAGAAAGGTTTTAGATAATGCTTCATTTTTCTATCCCTAGAAGAGAAATATATATATATATATATATATTATATTAAAATCCATGATTAAAAAGATCAATGTGGAAATGAAAATGGTATAGGTACATGACAGGGTTCATCTTCTTCACTGTATCCAACTTTCTTCTGACTTTGGTTGCTGCAATTCTCTGTGTCTGTTTTGCTCCCACCGCTGCTGGGCCTGGTATACCTGAAATCAAAGCTTATTTAAATGGAGTTGATACTCCCAACATGTTTGGTGCTACAACATTGATTGTCAAGGTGGGTCGTCTTCAAATTATAATATCAATGAATCAGTTTTATTTCAAATTATTTATTGAAAACAAATCCAGTAACATGTATTACAGAATCTAAATATCATGTAAATTTTCGTCATGTACTTCTAAAAAATAAATGAGACAATGAATCAATTCCACTGCATTTCATTTTATGGTTCAATTTGAACTGTTCCACTACTCATTTCTCTTTTCCTAATAATTCTGTAATTTTCCTCTGAAATGCAGGAAATAGGACAATTTATTCCTATAGAAATCAAAAGAATGCATAAAAGAATACTTAAGCTCGTTATAATACAGGAGTTCAAATCGAAATTTGATCTACTTATGATTAAGAATTTTAAATCAGATTCAGTGACATTGGTAATCAGTTTCAGTTAATAAAGTCATGAGCCCTGATTTAAAAACATGTGCATCTGACAGGCTCTAGTTTAGAATTCTGTTTATTTGACAGATACAAATGAAATGTTTTCTTTCTTGAAGATAATTGGAAGCATTGGAGCTGTCTCCGCTGGTCTAGATCTAGGGAAAGAAGGGCCTCTCGTGCACATTGGGAGCTGCATTGCTTCCTTACTAGGCCAAGGGGGTCCTGACAATCACCGTATTAAATGGCGCTGGCTCCGGTACTTCAACAATGACCGGGATCGAAGGGATCTCATCACCTGTGGTGCTTCTTCAGGAGTCTGTGCTGCTTTCCGAGCCCCAGTTGGCGGTGTACTTTTTGCTCTTGAAGAGGTGGCAACATGGTGGAGGAGTGCCCTCCTGTGGAGATCTTTCTTTAGCACAGCAGTTGTGGTGATTGTGCTCAGGGCTTTCATGGAAATATGCAATTCTGGGCAATGTGGGCTTTTCGGAAAAGGAGGGTTGGTAATGTTTGATGTAAGCAGTGTTACAGTCAAGTACCGTGTAATGGATATTATCCCTGTTGCTTTGATTGGCATTATTGGAGGAGTTCTGGGAAGCCTTTATAACCACCTTCTCCACAAGGTCCTCAGACTTTACAATCTCATCAATCAGTAAGCAATCTATCCCAAACCTTTAATTGCCAAAAAAAAAAATCTATCCCAAACTTCAACGTCTCATTTTAGCCACTGTAAACTCAGTAAACCCTGGTTGAATATGCTGTAAATCATGAACCATTTTTGAGGATGGAGAAAACAAAAACGGAAATGAATCCAATTAAAGGTCAGACAAACTAGCTCTCACCATGTTCCAAGTGAATTGAGAGAGACAGTTATCTGATGTTTCAAACTTGACAGCATTATTAAGTCAACTTTATATTTTATATTCACAAAACATTAGTGAATTGTCCAAAGGCACAACAAAAATTATTACTTTTAGATGGTAGTAACTATCCTTTTCTTCTATTTGTTTGTTTATTTTTTACTTCACTTCGCAGAAAGGGAAGGATCCACAAGCTCCTCCTCAGTCTCACTGTGTCACTCTTCACCTCT
This sequence comes from Ochetophila trinervis, assembly GCA_003254975.1. NCBI lineage: Eukaryota > Viridiplantae > Streptophyta > Magnoliopsida > Rosales > Rhamnaceae > Ochetophila > Ochetophila trinervis. The sequence continues at coordinate 20,198 of QANX01008141.1, read as the reverse complement.
GCTTGCCTTTATGGTCTTCCTTTTCTTGCTAAATGCATACCATGTGATTCCTCTCTTCCAGATTCGGCCTGCCCCACCAATGGACGGTCTGGAAACTTCAAGCAATTCAACTGCCCCAAGGGATACTACAATGACCTTGCTACTCTACTCCTTACCACTAATGACGATGCAGTTCGAAACATCTTCTCAACCAACACTCCCAGTGAATATAACCCCTTTTCCCTCCTCATATTCTTTGCACTTTATTGCATCTTGGGACTGTTTACCTTTGGTATTGCTGTACCATCTGGACTCTTCCTTCCCATCATTCTCATGGGCTCAGCTTATGGCCGCCTGCTAGGTATTGCCATGGGATCTTATACAAACATTGACCAAGGGCTTTATGCTGTTCTTGGTGCAGCCTCTCTCATGGCTGGGTCGATGAGGATGACTGTTTCACTTTGTGTGATATTTCTTGAACTCACCAATAACCTTCTCTTACTACCCATAACTATGATTGTCCTCCTTATTTCCAAAACCGTTGGTGACAGTTTCAATCCAAGCATCTATGAGATTATACTGCATTTGAAAGGCCTGCCTTTCTTGGATGCTAATCCAGAACCATGGATGCGGAATCTCACTGTTGGTGAGCTTGCTGATGCCAAGCCACCAGTAGTCACCCTCCATGGAGTTGAAAAGGTTGCCCGTGTTGTGGATGTCCTGAGAAACACCACACATAATGGTTTCCCTGTTGTTGATGAAGGAGTGGTGCCACCAGTGGGACTGGCCGAGGGGGCAACAGAACTACATGGTTTAATCCTCCGAGCTCACCTCGTCCAAGTGCTGAAGAAGAAGTGGTTCCTGAGAGAGAATAGAAGAACAGAAGAATGGGAAGTGAAAGAGAAATTTACCTCAATGGACTTGGCTGAGAGGGAAATAAAGATTGAGGAGGTGGCAGTGACTAGTGGTGAAATGGAGATGTATATAGATCTGCATCCTCTGACCAATACAACACCTTTCACAGTGATGGAGAGCATGTCAGTTGCAAAAGCTATGGTGCTCTTCAGACAAGTGGGACTACGGCATCTGCTCATTGTACCAAAGTATCAAGCAGCTGGGGTGAGTGCATCTAACATTTCTCACATTTCAACACCATGCACACTAGGGTACACATTGCATATAAAATAACCAACTAAAAACTAATGACTGCTGAAGAGGTAGAAATAACTAACCTGAAGGTTTGCTCTATTTCTAGGTGCCTCCTGTGGTTGGGATATTGACCAGACAGGATTTGAGATCTTACAACATTTTGTCTGCCTTTCCTCATGTGGCAAGATCCAAGAGCAGAGAGAAGGGTAGCTGAACCTCTCATATTCAACAAAAGTATCTCAGCCGCATATGGTTCTTCATTTTTGAAGGTTTTACAAGTTATGCATTCTTTCATTAAATTCTCAAAGAGTGAGATAAGATACCAAAATGATGTATCTATTCAAATTAACGATTATTTTTACACAAATTTCAGTCTTTGGACAAAATTTCTTTTTCTCGACAGAACAAATAACACAGGGTTGGCCTTGAACAATATATGTGAGGTATAAATTTCTAATAAGTTTCTCCCTCTCTTCTTACAAAAACATTGTGAAGTTTTACTAGATATTGTTGAAAGACGAAAATTACTGCCAAGTGTCAATATTCTTCTTCACTGGCTTTTCTTCTTCTTCTTCTTTCCTGATTTCTTTTTCTTAAGGCCTACTCGTTTATCCCTCTTGAATACAGCCAATATCTCAATGCTGCAATCATGGTAAAAAATCATGTTTTATGAACAAACTATAAAAAAGCGGCTACAAAAACAAAAGGTATTTAGAGTGCAAACTTTGCAAACAAATAACATAAATATAATTAAACATCTATGGTTTATTCATGTTCTACAGTATAGACAAATACACTATTTCCTAAAAAATCATTATGTGCTGTTGGGAATATTGGTATGAGCTGCCATGTAACCAGGTCTATGTTAAGAGATTATGAGCTAGGTGTAGCAGATTATGTCTGTGCAAGTTAGTTATGCACTGTTCACGTGTTTGTTAGTCACGTGGCTTCAGCGATAACAACTTGCATCAGTTAGAATCTCTTCGTGTAATCTCTTTGTGTATTTAAGTCTAACACTGAATGATGTAATTATCAATTAAGTATTTTAGCTTTAATCAAAGAAATATAGAAAAGCATTTTTCTCTCAGTTGTAGTTTTCTTAGTTCTTCCTCTGTTCTTGTTTGTTTTGCATATATTACAAATAGTTTTAGTTTCAGTTTGTAATCATGTGCCTACAACTAGAATGGAACCGAACCACACGTACACTATGAGAAAGAAAGTGATCCATACCTGTGGGTGCCTGGGAAAAAGTTAAATCCGTGGGCTTTTTCTAAATGCCATGCCTTTCTAGACAGCAACAGCTTACAATCCTGTTAGATAATAGCTCTAATTAGCTAGAGAAAATAATCCACTTCTTCAAATTTGAAATAATCTAAACCAGCCCCAAAAGTGAGATAGGTGAATAACCAAAGAAGATGAATTTTTTTATTCTGAAGTAACCATTTTATTTGTGTAAGTACCTCTTTAAAGCTTTCCCACCCACAACTTATGTAGATAAGTGTTTGGGGTAGGGATTTACTGTCATCTGGAGTTGTGTTGCTTCGCAACTGAACTGAAGCTTCCCTTGCACGTAAAATCCACGGTCTCTTTTCATCTTTGACCTTTGTTGATGGACTGATCTTGTATTTAAGTAATGAATTAATAGCTTCTCACAAAAACCATATGACATCTCAGAAATAAAGGCCACAACTTAAGTTACTACTGAATTGGTCTAACCTTTCAGATGCTGACTCAGACTTCTGCTCCATTAATGATATATTATATAATGCCTCGACAAGAGATGGATCCAGCCCCTTTCTAGGAGGATCAACAACTACTACATCTGACCCCATTATCCAGGACAGAGGTTCCTGTTTAGTTGTGGAAATATTAAAGAATTAGTTATGAACCAGAACCATCCCTCAGCTATCACATAAGACAAATATGAGGAAACCTCAAAAACTGCTTTACATTTGTTGTAACCTAAGATACAAGAAATTGTGCCCGTGCCAACACATGTAATAGAAATAACAACACTGCCATAAAAATGAGACTCCACGAGTGCTGTGTATATGAGATTGACTCTGAGGTCAACTTATAAGATATTAATGATAAACTTAAAGGGTTAAACTAACCTTTGAAGCATCAGCATGATGCCAACAGATGTTGCTATCTACAAAGTTTGGCAGCCGGTCAACTGTCTTTTCAAAAGATAGCTTTGATTCTTTGTTGATCTCAACACATTTAACAGACCTAGCATCATTAAAACAATTTAAATAAACATTTCGCATTAGACAACAAACTTTGAGATGGAATTTCAACCCAAGCGCATGCATTTATAACACCCTTATTCTTGCCTGCATTTTCTTGTTGTAGCTAATGATAATCCGATTATACCAGCTCCGGCATACAAATCAGCAACAGATGAGCCATAAGGAACATACTTGTGTAACTTATGGAGCAGGATATCGAAAGCCTGGAATAAAAATAGCATTAAACTAAGAGATTAAAGTAGGATCTGTGTCGAAGTGACAGAATATGAAGATGTATATTCTTATAGTATTAAGTTGCAACTATTTAGAATGATCATCGGCAGATGGACCTCCTTCCTTCAATATCTCTGGAACTATTCAGGGCTTTCAGACATTGACACTATGAGACCTCCACTCTCCCACATATACCAAGTATGTGTATGTTTTAAAAAAATTGATGCTTATTAGATGGCTACTCTATCCTTAATTTTTATACCTAGTAATATATGAGATTGAGTATATGGAATTTGAACCAAATAATATCAGTTTTCTATCTTTTGAACCAAATATGCATTTAACTTTAGGGTGGGGGAGGAAGAAAAAGTACTCTTGTGTTTGCTTGGCCAAAACTGGATGGAGCCAAAGAAAAATCAATTCCTCCAACATGTTCCCAAAAGTCTCTTTCTCCCATAAGATGCCTCCACCTATTCCCAAAAATTATCTGCATCACGAACTGAACATATTAATTATGGTATTTGAATGAAGAAGGAAAACAACTGCAAACCATGTTACATACATACACGTGCAGTTGTATTAGAAACAAAATAAAGCAAGTCCAAGAAGTGGAAAGTTATAATCTGAAGCTTAAATTGCTTCCTATATCTTGATTCCAAAGGAAGTAATATGCTCTAGAATTCCCATCGTTGGGCCTAGAGGAAGCAGCTTGGATCCAACATTTCCTGATTAATTCACAACTCCAACAGTAACAATAACAACTCATGATAAAAAAAAAATAAATAAAAAAAATCAGAGTTTGGTAACTTTGTGCATTGCATTTTTTCCTTTGCATGAAGAAAATGCCTTTTTTTGCCAATGATTTATTCTACTTCCAGTAAATGTTACAACTATTGCATTCTCCCTTACCAATCTAACTAACTACAACTTATCAATCGTCAAGTTAATGGTATATAGGTCAATGAGTAATTAATTCTTTCCTCATATAACAAAAATATTTGATCTTACATTGTTAGTTGATGTCTGAAAGTTCGCCCAAACAGAGTGAATCAAATGGGTTTTGCTTCTTGCTCCACCTTTTCTCCATAAAAACTGCATACCATTACAAATATTATATACTTAAAAATGTAAAGTCCATTTCAGAAAAATAAAGACACCCACCCAACACACACATACAAAAATGAAGGGACCAACTAGCTTACATTGGCCAAGTCATGCAATTTTTCTGAATTGGGTGAGTTTTCATTTCTTGAATTCCAAACTAAAGAAACCTGTACTTTCCCTGGAAACAAATTTTATGCATGAACACAAAAATGAAAGAAAAAAAGGCATGAGTTAATAGTGAATTCAATTACAAACCATTTCTATATCTTTGGGAGGCAGGAAGCGATGTATTGTGTGTGGTCACAGCCATCTGCAAACACACATCATGAATAGTTAATAATAAATATTAATATATTAGTTAAATATTAACTTAGTAATCAGTATTATGTTAGTCACCTGCACATATCGCAAATCAGCAGTCCCCTCATCTTCATCATAGGGCTCAATGTTTAATTCTCTAATACCTTATAAACAGACAAAACGCTTATTTATAGTTTATGCCATGAAAAACCAAAGAAAATCATATAATATTTAGTATAACTTATGAGTATACCTTGTTTCAGCAACTCCACAGCTGCATTAATGTTTGGATGATGAGCTGAGATTAAAAAAAGGAAATAAGTTAAATTTAATACACAGGAAGAGAATGGAATTTCTCACCGTATTGCATTAGATTCCAACAACTGGGTTTAAACTCCAAGCAAACTTTACCAATTTCAAAACCCATCATGGAGAAGACTCAAAATTTGCGAAGATTTACAGTGGGCAACAGGGGCACTTGTCCCCATTGTAATTCTAAAGATTTCAAAATATTAATTGCAAATTTTCAAAATACTTAATAAAAAAAATAGCAAAATTTGTACAAACACAAAATATCACAATTTATATATAATTAAAATCATCAATTCTTTTTTTACTTTAACTTTATAGAATTTATTATTATTATTATGTTTTTCTATTTTTAATTTGATGTAACTAATACAAAACCCTAACTTTCAATAACTAAAAGTAATAAAAGAGATGAAAATGGGAATAAAAAACAAACCTTTACAGTGAGGAATATCAACAGCATTATGAGTGCCCTCCTGGTAAAGCCCTATCACAGGATTTTCAGATGAACCACGAACTGCTAATTTTGCTCGGCACCTCCATTCCCACTATCACCATACCCAAACATCCAAATCATCAAAAAAACTCAAATTTCCGAAAACCCAAACACAATAATAAATAAGCACAAAAAGCAAACTCGAAGAGGAGGAATTATAAAATTCTAAGTTTACCAAAATCATTAACATACCAGCTTACAGCTATCAAATGTGAAATTGGAGACACCGACGGACTTGAAGAAATCAGTAGCCTCGTCGACTATGGGCGGATGGTGGAGATTGAATTCATGAGCACACCCGGAGCACCTGATTTTTTATTTATTTTTTAAGAAAACAGGAAAGAATGAAATTAATTTTTTTTATTAGAAAATATTTCTCAGTGTTTGAAAGAAAATATACAGCCTAGGCTAGAAGGTCAGTGAGAGTACGATTGGAAGTGTTGGCAATGGAGAGCGCAGGGGATTGGAGAAGGCGGAGTTGAGCCGGAGTTGAGTGAGAGTGACGGAAGTGGAGGTGACGTTGACGTTGACGGTGACAGCGCCGGAGGTGGACGCTGTGTGACGGTGCGAACGGCGGATGGGGACGCGTGGCAGATTATGAGTGGTGGAGGACGACGAACTGACGGGAGGCACAGAGGCATTGTTCCACCGCTGGTGTGTCCTCGTTTGCCTCCTCTGCTCTGTCTCTGTGGCGGGAACGGATAACACAGTCGAATCGTATATAAATATCTCATTAAGCCAACCGGGTTGGGTCGGTCCATGATTCGACCCTTATTTAAAAAACCCACTTAACCCGCTGAGTATCACTGCGGCTTTGTTTAGCGAACCCTTTGCTTCATTTTGAGTTTCTTGGTTAAAAACGACCTGTTTTCCGTTGCCTTCTGGTCAGGGAAGCTTAAAATCTTAAAATTTAGCAATCTCCTTTTCTCCCACAATGATCTCGCTCATTTGGTAAGATAATATTTTTTTCTCAAAAAAAAATTGTAAATTTTGAAAAGAAGAGAAGAACGAGGAAGCAAAGAGGTAATAAAAGTAAAAACCTACCTGCCAATGTTTGATTATAATGATGGAAAACTTGCTTAATTTTGCTAACAAATTTGATCCAATATTATACATGGAGCATATAATTAATGACTTTTTAAACTTTTGGAAAAGCAGAAATAGTAGCAAAAATATGCCAAATAAAATGTAATTGTGTCCACTCACGTTTTATGTATATAATTACTTCTTACATGTTTATATTGTGATTATATATAGAATTTATTTTCTTGTGGGATAGTCTAATATTATGAAAATTATATTTTTTGGACAGTAATTGAGTGAGAAATTTGCCAAACATGTCCTTAAACATTTTTATTAGACACTGATTTTGCTGTAGAACATACAAGATTAGACAACTGTAAAAGGAAACTCCTCTCTGCTGCCCAACACCCACAAATCCTTAAAACCCTAGGAAGCCATGAAAAGAGCTTTGCTCAGAAGTGTCTCTCTCTTTGCTCGCAATCATTTTCTCCCTCCTCCTACATTCAATTCGAGCCCTAGCTCTTCGTTGATCAGATGTGCAGCTCCGATTCCGTCCAAGCTCAGTCTCGGCATTAGGCTTTATTCCTCCGAGAACGACTCCTCCAATGAAAACACAACCACTCCTGTTCCAGAGTCCAACTTGACCAAACCCGAGAAAAAAGATGTCTCCATTGAGGATATCAGTAACAAAGGTAACGCATTTTTATTTTATTAGTTTCATTTCCAACTGTTTGGTAGCAAAGAAGTTAGGAAAGAAAAATTAATTATTTACGTTACCGTTAGGGGTTTCTGGGTCTGAAATGTTTGGTTTAATATGAAGAAAGAACAAAAAAAAGTTCTGAAATTTTCAAAAATATATTTGTCATTGAGTCCAAATCTGTTGCACTGTATTGTGAATAGCTCCCATTTTGTCTTTTAAATATGGGGTTGTAAAATCTCCATCGTTTGACATTAAAGTAAGGATTTGAATTATTTCAAATGGGTTTATTTTCCAGATTTGGATTGTTTGCAATATAATTTTAATTATTTTTTGGTTGCTAGAACTGAAAATGCGGATAGAGAAATACTTTAAGGGCGATGAGGAGGCCCTCCCCTCAATCCTTGAAGCTATCCTACAGAGGAAGTTAGCAGGAAAGCATGAGGAAACAGATGATGAGTTGATAGATGAGCTCCGGATGAAGCCATTGGATGGTGTTAATGATAAAGAATTTGAATCAGATTTTGAGGAGTTGTATAAGACTGATGAAGAGATTGATGATTTATATAACGCAAGGGATATTGTCATGGAGAGAATGGTGAAGGATGGGCCTCTTAATATGGATGAAAAGAAGTGGGATGAGATGGTGGAGGAAGCCATTAAGCATGGGTATCTAAAGGACACGAAAGAGTGCGAGGAAATTCTTGAGGATATGCTTAGCTGGGACAAGCTTCTACCAGGTACTTTATTGTTTTCCTCTAGCTCATTTTAATTTGGTTAGGTATAAAAAGGATAATCAATCGTAGGCCTGCTGAATGATTCATAATATGACTTTCCATGTTTTGTGTGTTTTGTAATGTGCAACCTATTAATTACTTGTGTATAAACAAAAAACACATGCAAAGAGATGCTTACGAGTATGCATATTGAGAAGCGCATTGAGATGATTATAATGACTGATAGTTGGTTTGGTTGTTTTTGGCACATCATACCTTCAACTCCTGGCATTTTTAAGGACATCTAATAATATAAGATGTAAGTATACATATGATATGAAAATAGAGCAAATCAAAGGTCATTGTCAGGAAGAGAAAAACTTTGGAGCCTTCATGTGACAACTTGTGATGATGGATGGAAATACAATTTATAAATTGTTTGAGCATCTTGGTTAACAGAATTTTGTGCCTGATAACTTTTACAGATCATGCTGTACTTATAGAAAGTCAGAGTTCTGACGGTAGCTCCATAATCCTTGCTTATGCAAAGGCATATGGCGCTACTGAGCATTTTTTGTACTTTTTATAAAATATATATGCACATTCACATACACATAAAAGTGATTTATTGATGAACTGTTAATGATCTAGTGGGTTGTTGTTTATGTCATCGTTGGTAGGATACTTAAAATCTGATAACACAGTTCTTCACATTTCTACATGTACCATTGCTCACTGTAACAAAAGTGAAGATTCTCGGCACAAAAAAATTATATGTGGCATGTTCACATGCCTTTGAGTTATCCAACTATTTCGAACATCTATGACATGATTTTGCATGTTTCAGTCCGAATTGGTATATTGGTTGAGTTTTAATACAATTTTTTTTTCTATGTTATTTTTCAGATGAAATTAAATGACAGGTGGAAGAGAAGTTTAATGAACTTGGGGATATGTGTGAAAGAGGAGAGCTTGAACCAGAAGAAGCTTACAAGCTGTTCAAGGAATTTGAGGATAAGATGGTTGCAGAATACCTAAAGATGATGGAAGAAGAGGGCCCCCCACAATTCGATGAGACTTGTGAACCGGACAATAAAAAGGATTCGGATGACCCACTGGGTGAAGGGCCAATTCTTAGATGGCAAACTCGGGTAGTCTTTGCTCCTGGTGGTGATGCTTGGCATCCCAAGAATAGAAAAGTGAAATTGTCTGTTACCGTGAAAGAACTAGGACTTTCTAAATATCAATTTCGTCGGCTTAGAGAAATGGCTGGGAAGCGGTACCATCCTGGGAAAGATGAGCTTACAATTACTAGTGAAAGGTAAGGTTCAAATGTTAACCAAATGCATTACCATTTTTTATGTAACTGGTCAAATATGTCCATGGTTGTTATTAGCTTGTTCCTAGTAATGTTGGCTCCGGTATAATTAATTCTGAAATAGGCATTTTTGAATATTTTTTCTCCTGTCTGTCTGCTCATGAGATTAAAATTCTCTATTTTGTGTTTTTCTTTATGAGGAGTAAGTTTTTCATCATTTCGTTCCTTGTTCCTACTCCCTCTAAGAAGAGTTTTGGAAATTCTTTTGTGCAATTAATTTATCAAGTCTATGGAAACAAATTTATTAATTTTTTTATTATTTTTTTCCCTGAAGGTTTGAGCACCGTGAAGAAAACAGAAAGGATTGCCTTAGGACTCTCTTTTCCATCATTGAGGAAGCTGGGAAGGCTGGTAAGCTGGTAGATGATACTCGAGCTTCGTACGTCAAGGAGAGACTGAGAGCAAATCCTGCCTTCATGGAGAGATTACGTAAAAAGACCTCGAGAGTGGAAGGATCCGGTGATGTGTCTGCTTGAGATTTTGGGATGCAATTTCTAGTACGTGCCCAAACAGTTCATAAGGTCCGAGATAAAAGTTCGTCAGGCATTTTTGCTGTTTCAATTGAGTGGCACTCTCTCCAATAGAATTGTTTTGCCAGTCTCTTTTTCTCACAATTCATATTCCATGCAGCCATTGTATACATTTCTAGTGTATATATATATATATATATGCATATATAAATATATATGTTAATTTTTTCATTAGAGATTTTATATTCGAAATTTATTTAGAATAACGCATATTTAAAGTTAAACATGTGTGTAAATTTTTTTATCATGTCTATTTAATTTTGGATACGTATTGTATCTGACAAATTTTGGATACGAAATGTTTGATGAGAGAAATTTTTTATATATATAACTACATTAAAACTTATATATTTAGAAAATACCATATCCATATTCCTTTCATCCAAAACATTGATCAGCTTCCAAAGTCTTCCACATTGACTGCGAGCCGTACCGGGTTAAGAAAATAAACGAACAAAACAAAAACACATAAACAAAGTAGTTGAATGGTTCCATCAAAAAAAGGAAACATGGTGATGTTGGTGATGTCTATGAGACGCTAGGCTTGTTCATCAGCATGTCATCAGACTTGGAAACAGAGTTTGTCAGTTTGCATTTTTCATGAATAATAATTTTTAAAATCAGGCTGCCTTACTTTATTATTTTCTTTTTCGTTGTATGGTTGTAATATTTGCTCCATGCTATAAAGTGTACCAAAGAATTTAGGAAAGCTCTGATGGGATAAACATAGCAACTTGAAAGTTAAATTAAGTTTGTATTTTTTAACTTGATTACTAAAACAAAAAAGAAGGTATTTTTAAAATTTTCTTCTTTACTGTACAGAAACAACTAATGGTCAAATATTAAATTGAATTGAATTAAGAAATTTTTTTATTTACATCTTCTAAGATTTATCTATATTTTATCATAAACTCTGTAATTTGAAATATTTCACATATATTTTTGCTATTAACAATTTTTCATTAACTTTAACTGGTTAAGAGTGTTTTGGTAAATGGATATCATAAAAGGCATAGGTTGGACGGTTTGCTGTTGCTAATATTGAAAATATCATCTACACCTCCTAAAGTTTATGCCTATTTTACCATAAACATAGTTGTTTGAAACATTTTACATATACTTCATGTCATTTGCAGTTTTTCATTAACTTTAACAAGTTGGTATATCTGGAATTGAAGTTGGAAGATTTAGAGATATTAGATTTGTTCACAGATGCTGGATCGCAAACAGGGGATGATTGACATAAGGGTAAGAGATTAGAAAGCAAACCCACAAATATATTTCCATTTGGATAACGAATATATTTCAATTTCCTTGATTGTGATTTTCATGAAATTATCTTTGCAAAAGTGTATCAAAATTCGAAACCTGCATAAGAAAAAGCTCACTGAGAAAAACTCATTTAAGAGAAAGAAAGAATAAACATATATATTATAAAAATATATAACTATTTACAATGAAATGTCTAGCTTCTACTGCCACATGAAAATGTTGGTAGACCTTTAGTTTTGCTGTGATCTTTTTTTTCTTCTTCTAGTTTTATGGGAAAAAAAAAAGAGTAAGATAGAGTACTTTTCAATTTGATAGAGAAACAAATTATTTAGTTATTTTGTTATATAAAATTTATATGTATTAATAATAATTATGAATAAAATAGTAAAAGAAATAAATTCATTATAATTGCTGTTTTTTCTACATAAACATCTCTTATTTTTTTAACTTTATAATGCTCTTTTTATTTTACTATTTGCATTTGAAGACTGAATTTTCATGTATATAAACACAAATGCTTGTAGTTTTAAAGCCTAGAAGACAACAACTATATTACTTTGCTCAAAGATAATTTAAAAAAAATTGAAAATTTGTCCTAAAAAATATAATTGATATTTTAGATTGTGCATAGGACGCTTTAAATAAAAACAAATAAGACCGTTGGCCCAACAGTTATAATTTTTTTATAAAAAATAATATTTCAACTGAAATTTCTCCACAACTTTTGCCCGTTTCCAATCAAATAAAAACATGAAAACAAAAGCATATAGATGAAATGCACAACAACAGGTCTCATAAACTAATTAATATTTTAAAAGGGGTTTTAGAATAAGCACCTAGTCAACAAGAAAGACGGGGGTTGAAAGGATTCGAGTATAAAGTCATCACACTGAAATTTAGACATGCCAAATGCAAGAGTGGGTATCAAAATTAAAGGTCTATGTAGAATTTGGAACCACAAATTGGACTTCCGACAAATGACCATAAGGGAGACAATATTGTTACATCTTTTCTGACTATACTCAACAATCAATGAAATTTTTTCTTTTCTTTATACTATGAATATGTATGACATTATTTTCTACAATTTTCACATCTTCTCGAATTCAAGTGGGAAAATTTTCTCATTACAAACCAGATAACGATTGTATAGTCCCTAATTATAGCGGCATCAGTCATATACAACGATTATTTACAGAAATATTTTATTTTGCATTATAGCAAAACATCCAATTTGTATCCTTGTATGTAGCAGTAAAGATGAAATTGACCTTAGCTCAAAAGCCTAGTTCACCTTGACCTTAGCTCCAACAACTTATGTGGGCCACTTCCAGATGAAATTGCTAATCTAGCTTCTGTTGAAAAGCTTGACTTGTCACTGAATAATATTGGGGGTCAGCTACCAAGAAACTTGGGAAAGGTGTGCAATTTGCAGATTTTGAAGCTTTCAACTAACAAATTAACAAGTGAAATAACTGATCTGGTGGATAGCTTGTTTAGATGCTCCAACAGAAAGTTATGGATTTGGGATTCAATGGACTGAAAGGAACTCTGCCAAATTCTTTAGGATATATCAAAAGCTTAAAGTTACTTCAACTTTGGAATAACTTATTTCGAGGTTCACTCCCAGGCTTGATTGGAAATTTAACATCTTTGGAACAAGTCTCATTATCCAATAACAAACTGATTGGTATCCCAAAAAGTCTTAGACAGCTCTCAAAGCTGACTGTTTTACACATCTCAGATAATATATGGGAAGGTGTTGTAACTGAAACTCATTTCGCTAATCTTTCAAGCTTGAAGGAGTTAACAATCTCCGAATATTTCTTTGGTTTTTAACATTAGCTCTGATTGGATACCTCATTTCAAACTCACTTACCTAGACAACAGATCATGTCAATTATGTCCTGCATTTCCTACATGGCTTAAGAACAAAGTGAGCTGACCACAGTGGTACTTAACAATGCTAGGATTTCAGGCACCATACCAGATTGGTTTTTGAATTTGGATCTCCAGCTTGATAAACTAGATATAGCTTGTAATCAACTAAGCAGAAGGTTTCCAAACTCATTCATATTCAACTATCCTTGCAGTATCGATTTGAGATCGAACCTGTTAGAAATATGACCCAAGAGAGGTTCTAAAGAGAGGAAAACAAAATATCTTTGCATAAAAGCCTCTTTATTACATTAAAGGTAAAACATATGGTTTATACAAGATCAGAAACAAAAAGAAATACTTAATCTCTGTCATTTGACAGATACAACCATGCTGTCTTTTACAGACATGATTACCTTTATTAAGCATCATAATATAGACCACTAAAAACTGACAAAAGGATTAGCCAAAATAAGACTAAACACAAGGTACACTTAGTTTACTTGTTTCACATGTAATCAAGACACTTGACACCAAGCTGATCCAAAATCAACCAGATTTGAACTAATCTGGTTTGCACAAAATGTTTTTATCTTCAACATCTCTGCTGCTATGTCAGCAGCCATGTCACCATAAGTGCCACCTTCAACAGAACCACTATCAGGGTTGTCTTCCACTTTGGTCAGCAAAAGTTACCATGTTATATCTAACTAGGAAAGTGATGCCTTTGCTAACAGACTTAGACATTGGAGAAGTGATGCCTTTGCTAACAGACTTAGACATCTCCATTAACTCTCTAAGTGGAAGCATTCCCTCGTCCATAGGAAATCTAACTGGGTTAACAACCTTGGTTATCTCCAATAACTATTTGTCTGGCCAAATCTTCCATTTTTGGGAAGACAAACAATTCTTGAACATTGTGGACATGTCAAACAATAGTCTTTTAAGAACAATCCCAAGATCAATGGGTTCTCTAAATTTTCTTGAATTTCTGGCTCTCTCAAACAACAATCTTTCAGGTGAACTTCCTTCCTTGTTGAAAAACTGCTCTAATATAGTCAGTCTGGATCTTGGAGATAAGAAAGTTTAACAAGAAACCTTCCAGCTTGGATAGGAGAAAATATGTTCAATTTGTTGATTTTGCGCTTGCGGTCCAACTCCTTTACAGGCAACATTCCTTCACAATTCTGTGGACCTCTCCAACAATCATCTTTCATGTCATATTCCACACTGCATTGGTAGTCTAAGTAGCTTGAAATCCAAAGAGTTAGAGAAAAACAGTCTCTTATACCAAGGACTATTGGAGGCAGTAGCAAAAGGAAGAGTTCTTGTGTATGTTTCCACCTTATACCTCTTTAATAGCTTTGCCTCTCTAACAATAACTTATCAGGAGGGATACCTTTGGAATTAACACACCTCACAAAACTTGGCACTTTGAATTTGCCCATAATCATTTTACAGGACAAATCCCAGAAAGCATTGGGAATTTTGAGTGGCTCATGAACAAACTTTCTGGTCCAATTCCACTTTCAATGTCTTCTTTAACATTTCTGAGCCACTTCAATCTCTCATACAATAACGTATTACGGTGGAGATAAATTTTGAGAAACCGGGCATCATTATCAGCATTTTGATTGGATATTTTTTGGGATTCTGGGGGGTGTGTGGGACTTTGATAGGTCTTGGAGAATTGCATATTTTGACTTTGCTGACAGAGTGAAACATCTGCTTGTCAATGTTTTCAAGATTTTTTATCACAAAGAAACACCCTTGGATGTTGTGATTTGTGGTTGTGAACACAATCCCATCAGATTATAACATGTTTCAAATTTTTTTTCTTCGTGTCTCGTTTTATTTGTTTGTATTTTATTATTATTATTACTTTTTATTTTTTTTTTTTTTTTTTTTTGTGGCATAGGCTTTAACAAACTGAGGAAGCCCTGGCAAATTAAAAATAAAAATGAAAATACATAAAGAAATTATAATTAATTTAACTAAATAAAGTTTTAAAATTTGAGTATTTGATTTTTTTTTTTGGGTATGGAATGTATTCATATAATGTAAATCAGAAATATATATATATATATATATATATATATATAAATTCTATGGTCAGATGTCTAACTCGTTTTACGATCAGAAAGTTACTTATAAAACTTTTAATTGCTTCAAATGCTGAAATTTAATCTTATTTGGGTATAGGGTTTCACTTTACCCTAATAGATTTTAGTACTCCATCAACTCATATAATTTACCAAAATTTTACTAAATTTTAGTTTTTGAAACAATTCAAAAGCTAATAAGTGACGTTCAGACCATAAAACAATTAAAACGTGTATTAATATGCGGACTGTATAGTATATATAATATGTATATATCAATATTTTATTATTTATTATTGTATATAATAATATAATTAACATTTTTATACAATATATTTTCTATTTTTATATATTTTATAAAAAAATATAAATAAATAATAAAGGTTCTTTTTTGATTGATTTATTCTACAGATATGAACTTCTAATTTTTTCNTATATATATATATGTTCATAAATTGAGTAGGTTACTCGTTTGGTACTTATTAATATTTTTCGAGAAATTGTATATATGGGAAATATATATATATATATAGAATTTACTGTAACTAAAGTTTGTATTTGTAATATACATATATATATATATATATATGTATTATTAGTGATAATTTTGTCACTGAATGTCACATATCCGTGCCGATAGACCCCTTGAAACATATTAAAAAAAGGGAAGGAACAATAATACTTTTTTTTTTTTTGCTGAAAAGATGAATTATTTTAACCAAAAGAATCAAACAATAAACAACTGACAAAAGAAATCAAGAGCTAGCACTCAGGCTAAAATCTTGATTCGAAATAGAAGCAAAAGGAGGGGGCAGAGAGTCCAGGGTAAAGGTCCCCGTAACATAATTCGGCATCCCTATTTAGCCACCCAGTTTGCAAGTCTATTGCAACTTCTAGGAGTCCAAACAAAATTAACAGAATTAAATGAGTTTGATAATGACAAAATGTTTTTTTGTGTAATCTGAAGCTGCCCAGTGAGGAGGATGCTGAGATAAGTTGTTTAGAGCTTGAGTAACCAATTTGGCATCGCTTTCGCAGACAATGAAGTTCCAACCCTCTCTAGAGGCAAGGTTGATGGCTTTGAGGATGGCAAACGCTTCCGCAGCTTCTGGAATATCTATGCAGCACTTGTGTATCTGAATTTTAATAATTTCTCCATGGTGATTCCTAGCAACCAATCCCATAAAAGCCAAGCCATTGTTGAGAGCAACATTGTTGTTGAACTTGATGAAAATGTCTGGACGAGGGTGCCAGGCAGGAGAGATTTGCTGCAAAGCTTGGGGAGGGGGGTCCAAGAGGCGTTTTTTGAATTCATAGAATCTAGTGTTCAGGGAGAGAACACTTGCCTCAATGTTGAAAGAAATGTTGTTGTGGATCAAATAATTTCAAGTTTTCCGATGTGGTCAAGGGTCAGAGCTGTATAGAGGAAGAAATCCTTTTTATCCTTCCTGTGCACGAGCAAGAAACTAGAGGGGTTACATAGACAATTCATATATTGAGGAAGGCTATTCATTGAAGATGATCCCATCTGAGACTCCACAGAGAGGAAAACCAGAGAGATTTTTCCACCTGACATCTCCAAAAAAGATGACATTCATTTTCCGGTTCATTGCATCCAAAATGGCAGTTTAGGTTCTGTATCTAGATATTTCTAGTAATCAGATTTGAGTTAACAGCAAGACCAAATTTGGAGAGCTTCCAAAGAAAAAAATTGAGACGATCATGGAGATTGGAGGACGAAATAGACTTCCACCATTGGCATTGGTCAGGAGGGTCCTGATTAAGAAAATGGAAAGCTGATTTAACGCTGAATTGGCCATTTTTGTTTCTGAGCGAGACCAGAGTGTCATCAATCTGATAGTTCATCCAAAATTTTTCCTAATGTTAT
Organism: Ochetophila trinervis; assembly: GCA_003254975.1. Classification (NCBI taxonomy): domain Eukaryota; kingdom Viridiplantae; phylum Streptophyta; class Magnoliopsida; order Rosales; family Rhamnaceae; genus Ochetophila; species Ochetophila trinervis. The sequence continues at coordinate 2,912 of QANX01008141.1, read as the reverse complement.
TGACTGTAGCATTATTGAAGAGTTCCTCCAGGCGAGGAATATTCCAGTTGCCATCTTGAAGTAAAAGGCTTTCGACCATACCAATATCCGAATGGGGCTCATTTGATTTGGGCAAAGGTAGGTAATCCGGGATATTTGGGAACCAGAGGTCTTCCCAAAAGTAGATGGAATATCCTTTTCCTACTTTAAAACATAGGCCTTGTCGAGCAGAGAACGAGATCGGAGAATTCCAGACCAAAGGGGAGAAAATGAGGAATTCTTTTTGCAATTAAGGAAAGAGGAGTGTGGAAAGTATTTGTTTTTCAGGAACTTAACCCACATGAGGTTAGGGCATGTAGTAGGAGACCATGCTAATTTGCAAATGAGAGACTTGTTGATATGCTCCATTTTCCTTAAACCCAAGCCTCCTCTGTTCTTTGGTTTGCAAATTTTACTCCAGGCAATTGGAGTCCATTAGTGATCCTTTGAGGTATTGCTCGTCCAAAAGAATTTTCTAGCAATGCAGTCAATTTTACGACTCCAAGAGAAAGGGAAAGCAAAGGTTGACATTGGATGAACTGGGATAGCAGAGATAACTGAATTTATAAGAGTGGCTCTACCTGCTTGGGATATGAGTTTTGCCTTTCAGCCTTGAAGTTTTGTCTCAATTGTTTTAAGGATGCCTGTAAAGCCCACCTTGTTATTCCTTCCCGGATGAATAGGATTTCCCAGGTAAATTGAATCTTTTGGGAGCTCTCTAATATTGAGGATATGTTTGATATTAGCTTTAACTCCCGGGTTTGTGTTTTTTGAGAAGAGGCAGCCTGATTTTTGGAGATTGCTAGATTGACCTGTCCACCACCAGAAGAGATCAAGACATTTCCCAATATGAGTGGCATTCTCCTTGTCTGCTCTACAAAACATCATAATATCATCAGCAAATAAAAGATGAGAGATGGGAAGGCTGGTTCTAGTGATTTTGATGCCTTGGATTTTTCCTTCGTCCACAAATTTATAGAGCATGTAAGAAAGAGTTCAGTTAAGATAATGAAGAGGAAAGGGGAAAAGGGGTCACCCTGCCGAATTCCTTTCTCTGGGCTAACAGAACCCACAATGCTCCTGTTGAGGAGGATATCAAGAGAGTCCACAGCAAAACATTGGTTAAAGAGGCCAATGACTCTAGCTGAAAAACCAAAGTTGTTAAGAATATTACTTAAAACCCTCTAATCAACTCTATCAAAAGCTTTCTGGAGGTCAATTTTGATAGCCATGAGACCATTTTTTCCTCTTTTCTTTTTCAAATGATGGAGAAATTCATTAACCAGTAAAAATTTTTCTCCAATCCATCTCCCAAGTATAAAAGCTGCTTGGTTGCAGGAAATAATTCTGGAAAGAAAAGGCTTGAGTCTTAAAGAAAGAATTTTGGAGGCAATTTTGTAGACTGTGTTGCAAAGGCTTATGGGAAGGATGTCATTGAAACATGAGATTTGGTTTGGTTTTGGAATAAGAACAACAAAAGTTTAATTTATGCCTCTGGGAATTCGGCTAGATATGAAGATATCTTGGATACCACGGATCACATTAGGGCCAACCGTGTTCCAGAAGGTTTGGAAAAAGGAGGCAGTCATTCCATTAGGCCCCAAAGATTTTGAGGGATTGAAGGAGGTCAGAGTTTGAAGGATTTCTGCTTTGGGAAGGATGGCAAGGATGCTTTCGTTTTCAATGAAGGATATACAGGGTTGGATAAAATCTGATAAGCATGGATATACAGGAACAATAATACTTTATGAGATTCCCCCAAAACCCATTAATTTTATTTATATCTTTACTGTACATATCTGTTATCAAAAAGGACAAAATTATGCACTTGAGGGTGTAGCTCAATGGTAAGAGCCAGCCAAGCTTTTACACCTGCGAGTACGGGAGTTGAGGTTCGAGTCTTGGTAGCCCTATTTGGACTCAAGTGCTCTTCTCTGCTGCTATCGCATGAGGGAAAATAGGCCCCTGTGTGGACTCCCACTGGGTTGAAAATACACCTGAGTTTGACCCATTCATGAGATAACTCCTGGGCCTATGACCCCGTTACGGGTATGTTTTTTTTATTCACAAAAAAAAGGACAAAATTATCACACACACACACATATACATATATATATCCTTTACCACTGATTCAAAAATTACAAAACTGTTCTTAATTTTCAAAGTGCAATATGAATCTGAAATTTATTATATTACAAAGTCCAAATCTTGTTTCCAAATCATGGAAGCGTATGTATGATATAGACATGTGAAAAGAAAAAGTTATGGTCAATACACATGATAACCGTTCCCTTGAAAACAGTATAATGGCAAAGTCAATGACCATGTACTTTTTTTTTTTGGTAAATCAATGACCATGTACTTAAGCAAAGGTTGAGAGTTCAAATTAATCCCTTGTTCCAACATCTATATCAGGTATTCTGGAACTAGGAAATATGTTTCCAAAAACTGTATTAGTAAATACTGTAAATATCACTTTAATAAATGAGTAAATATTAAAATTTTAATTGGACAAATAACATTTTTTTAGAATTTTTCATACATTACTTCGTGCTCAAAATAATATCGAAACTATTTTTCTAACATATTAAATTGTATTATATATGTGTGTGTGTGTATGACATACTGTGGTAGTAGTCATGATCATTTGGCAAATGTTAAGACAACATGTCTTTATTAAGGATCCTTTTATTGACACATTGTAGCATCTAATGATGAAAATATCGGTATCGATGAAAATATTGAATGTCAAAATTATGAAAATATCGATAAAAAAAATTAAAAATATGATGGAAATTTATATCAAAGTATGGAAATTTTCAATAAAACTTTAAGATATGCTTATTTATTAAATACTTTATCAATTTAATTATAAAGATTGGAAAACTATTGAG
>QANX01008140.1:0-22973 GCA_003254975.1 Ochetophila trinervis | reverse complement strand
AATATAATACGTTGTATTTACCAAAAACAGTATAACTAAATAATACTTCACTATGCTTCCCTATACATGATACCAAACAAGCCCTTAGTGTTCTTATGCTCACATGAGATTTAGTTTACGAAGCCCAATTGGAAAGGATCATAATTAATCGATTTTCTTTTTATAAAATAATTTTTTTTAATGTTTAATTTTTCTATATTACAATTTCGTTTTTTAATTTATTAAAGTGATTATAGGTCATAGACACGTACACACGCACGCCCATCTGTATTTCTGTAACTTCTTAGTTTCATCCTAATTATTATGGTAGCATGCAACTTGCAACTTTACTCTCTTTTACATATATGTCTTTCTATCCGATAAATATTTCGGATTATTATTGGAGAAAAAGTAGCAACTTTACTCTCTCTCTTTTACAGTATTTATTCATCAAAAATCTTTCAGGGTACTCTCTGTCTTTGTCAATAATTGCTTTACCTTTCCAAAAGAGTACTAAGATTTTTAAGAAAAACCCAAAGATTTCGAAGAAGGCCTTTTTCTGACTACGAGACGAAGGTTTATAATGTCAAATGTAGACAAGAATGGCGTTTTGAAGAAACTTTGTTATTAAACATGACACACAAAAATATGAACCTCAAAAAATTCTGAACGTGATGATTTGAGGGTAGAACCGACAGCTGATTATCAACTTTGTACAATTAACAAGCAAAAAGTTGATAACCAAACTTTTGTTCCATCCAGAAATCATCATTGTTTTGAACTCTTCAAAGTTTACATATTCTCAAGTTGAAATAAAAACATCAATATCAATTACAAAGCCGTTCTTGTCTATCTCCGACATAATAAAGCTTCAATCTCCTCACACAAGAACCAGATTGATGCTCTTCTCACAGATACAAAAACATATAGATACTTGAAAACGTGTGTATATATGTTCCAGAATGTTCATTTAAGGTATGGTGTTGCTTAGCTTTCAAATATTTATTTTTGACAAGCCCCTTCATTTATTTTATTCTCTCAATAGCTATACAATTGCACGGAATTACCTAGAGAAATGAGGGTTTTATTCTCTCGTCTTTTTTTTCACTTGATGCATTAAAATTCAACTTAAAACAAAATCTTATAAGAAAAGTGTTATATTAATTCACATTTCCTATATTCAAAACTGTGTCATTTTAGATCTTGGTGTTTATAATATATTTTGCAGGCCTTTATTTTGTTAGCCCAGTTCATTCTCTGCAATCGGCCAGGTCTGGCCCATTCTGTCTCAAACCTGCATTAGTGATGCACGTGGTTTCAGCGTGACTTGGTTATACTATATATTCGTCATGTTCATTAGGGTTTACGATATCAAAGAGTTACTGTTTGTTTGTGAGGCGTCGTGTTTGTCCGTGTCTCTTTTTCTCCTTCCCTGACTCTGTGTGTTCTAGAGTTAGGTTTTCTGTGTGTGATTACAGTGAAAACTTTCTAGCTTTTGATCTGTGCTTTGTGTGTGAGTCTGAGTGTTAGATATTGTTTATAGGCTTGTAATATTTCAAACACTATTAATAATATAGCAACTGCTTTTCACTGAAGCCGATGATGCATGCAATTGCTGAACCTTGTAAATTTTGTGTATTTTGTTTCATTTTGATATTTTTCAATATCATTATTATAACATTTGGTATCAAAGCCTTCTCCAAGTGTAGAAGGTTTTTCTATACCGTGCATGTTCGATATCTCTACTTCATCTCATTTCTTTTGGAATTTGTTTCATGTTCATTTTATTTAGTACTTGTTTAACTTCTTTATTTTTTATTTTTAATAATATTGTTTGTGTTTACAAAGATCTAAGAAGGCTATGCACGATTAGTATTGGTCCGTAAAGATCAGAGTAAATAACTGAGTACTGTGTGTTTTGTTCTTTAGTCTTTTGGTTTTTTTGTTTCTTAATTTGCATAGATTTGAGAAGGCTTTGCATGATTCGTGTAGGTTTGTAAAGATCATGTTAAATCTGTGTCTTCTTTGTTTTTTTTGTTTCCAAATCTAAGGAACCTAGGATTTTGGTTCGTGGAGATTTTAGGTTTTTTAGTTGATCTCCTGGAGAGTCTGGGTTAGTATTTCTCTTTAAAGAAATTTGTTTCTTTTATTTTTCTTCGAATTGTTATGCAAAAGTTTTAAATTGTCTCAATATTTTCCAATCTTCCATTAAGCCAGTTTATCCGTTCCTGAGGTCCTAGGGTACTTGATTTTGGAAACATTTGTTTTCTCGAAATCAACTTTTCCGTTGATTTCATTGTCTGTCTTGATTGATTCTTTTTACATATTCTCTGTTTTTCTTTATGATTTGTTTATCTGTTTTATTTATGAGTGAATCTGCTTAACTGTGAGTATTGTTTATTACTTTGTGTTAATTTTTTGTGATTTACTTGCTCTCTGTGTGATGACTACTCGTGTTGATGTTGAAATCTTCAACGGCAAAGGAGATTTTCTCCTTTGGCGCGAGATGATGAAAGCTGTTCTTACCCAAATGAAAGTGGCTAAGGCCATTGATCCTTCTTTCACCAGTGTTGTCTCGAATGATAAGAAAACCGAAACCGATGAGATTGCTTTAAGTACTATCATACTACATCTTTCTGATAATGTGCTGAGAAAGGTAAGTGATGTGAAAATTTCTTTTAATATGTGGACTACTCTTGAAAAATTGTTTCTGGAAAAATCTTTGCCTGATCATATATATTTACTTGAACAATTCTTTATTTTTAAAATGGATAGTTCCAAAGATCTAGATGCAAATCTTGATATGTTTAAATCTTACTAATAACAAAGTGAATTTTTTTTATGAACATAACATTGTGATTATGTTAAATGCTCTGTCTAAAATGTATATAGATGTGAAAAATGTGATTAAATATGGTCGTGATACTTTATCTGTTGATATTGTTGTTACTCTTTGAGGTCTAAGGATTTAGAATTAAAATCTACTTCTAAAATTGAAGGTCTTAGTATTAATAGTAAGAACTTTATTAAAAGACTTGTTAATCAAAATAATTTTAATTTTGGCAGAACTGGACCTAAGTTTGTTGCTAGGAATAACACACAGCAAAATCAGAATAGATCACAAATAGCTAATAGAAAATGCTATTACTGTAAGAAACAAGGTCACTACATTCAGAACTGTTTTAAAAAGAAAAGAGATGAAAATGATAGGAAAATAGGATTTAATCAAGGTAATTATGATATGCCTCAGTCTAATAGTGATGTGAATAATGCTGAAGTCTTAATGGTTTCTTCGAGTCTATCTAGTGATGAATGGGTTTTGGATTCTGGATGTTCATATCATACATGCCCTGACTTAAATGCTTTCCTTTCTTATAATGTCTCTAATGGTGGTCAAGTACTTTTAGGTAATGATGTTTCCTGTAAAGTGATTGGAATTTGTAATGTTTAATTACAAATGTATGATGGTCCTGTTAAAATTCTATCTAATGTGAGACATGTGCCTGGTTTAAAGAGGAATATGATATATGTTGGTATGCTGGATGAATTTGGTATGTCTTGTAAACCTCAAAATGGATTTATGTATGTTAATAAAGATTATTCTGTTATTATGTAAGGGATAAAAAAGAATGGGTTGTATATTATGCTTGGTAAAACTATTCTAGGTGATAGTAATGCCTTTGTAGTTTCTAATGTGAATAAAACTGTGTTGTGGCATAATATATTAGATTATATGAGTGAGAATAGTCTGTATTATTTGTATAAACAAAACTTCTTTGGTAATGATAAAATGAATAAACTTGAGTTCTGTGAAAACTGTGTTTTAGGAAAGCAAAACATACTAATTTTTAATTCTAGTTCTAAAAGATCTAGGTCTATACTTGATTATGTGCATGCTAATATGTGGGGTCCTGCTAGATTACAAAATCAATATGGAAATAAATATTTTATGTCAATAATTGATGATTCTAGAAAAGTGTGGATTTGTTTATTAAAATCTAAAGATGAAGCTTTTCAAAAGTTTAAAGAGTGGAAAATTCTATTTGAAAATCTAAAGATCGCAGATGCTCTGATACCAAATTTTGAGATTATTCAAGATTTAATAACCGAAAACATGAAAGGAAAAACATATCAACACACAGATTTACGAGGTTTGCCAGAAAACCTTGGCTACATCCTTAGCTCCAGTGGGGAGCAAACCTTGAGAGAATCACGATGATTCTCTATAAGAACTCTCACTAAACTACTCTTACACGGAACAAACCCTAATAGAGGAAGACAGAGAGAAAACATAGAAATTATAGAGAATGATCGTACCACCCAAACCCTAGCTGAACATAACAATATATACTAGACCCACACATGTGTGAAGCATGCCAAAATAAAATGGTGTAGTTTGGATATCAGGCCTTAAAGGTGATCAAAGCAAACGGGCTGCAACTGTGGGTTGGACACAACAACATCTGCATAAAACAATTAGTAGGCCTAAAAACAAAAAACAATAAACAAAAGATTAAGAAGAATTATTTTAAGGATTACTACAACGTAAAAGCTAGGTTTGATTTTGTTATATCCATTCGGCATCTGTGGTTGGGTTTTGTTGGCTGCATAATCTGAGTTTGAGCTTCTTCTTTTTGGATATAAAAAAAAATAAAAGCTGAATTTGTGCTTGCAGATCATCAATTTGATTGAGAGATACGTACATATATTTTATTTGATGATTTGAAATGCAAATAGCAAATAGTCCACCACAATATATATATATATATATATATATAGTTATACTATTTTCATGTATATCTGATATTTGTTATGTTAAGGTATAAAATTTAAAAGTTAGGATTAAATTATAAATAAAATGATAAGTGGTTTAGATGGTTCAAAATTCTTGATCATTTATTAGATATCCTATTTGGTAAGATATGTCATCTAAATAATGCTAACTCATTTAAATATATTTTGATTGTTTTTAAATGAACCCCAATTAGAGAAGTAATTGCCCGTTAAATTTGCATGAAATTCATTGGTAATTATCAAAAAAGGTTAATTGCATCTTTTTAAATTTAATTTATAATTTATTTTTCTTATACAGCAATAACATGAATGACATAACTTGCTACATAGGATGTCGTGTTGATTAGGACTTTGCAAAACGTCATGGTTTTAGGAAGTATGGAAAAAGGTGGAGTCCCATTTGGAATCCAATTCTAACAAATAAACAATATGTAGTAGGAGAGATGCTATTATCATGAAATCTTCATGGAACTTTTATCAGAACCGTTATTAAAAATTTATATTACAATAAAAATGGAAAATTATTGTCACTAAAAACATTTTGTTTAGTGACGACAATTATATATTTATTATTAACATATATTTTTAATGATAATTTTGATATAAACTCTATTAGTATGTCATAATAATAGCATTACTTTATATAACGTAATCCAACATCACTTATATTTATACACACCCCAAAAGCCCCTATTTATTTATTTATTTATTTATTAATCCAACACCATAATAATAGCTGAATGTTATCTTTTTGTGCAAGGTTGGAGGCCTGCATTTGATCCTTTCATAGATAAAATTAGGTGTATGGTTATTTGGGTAAGATTTCCTTGCCTTTTGAGTATTATAATCCTAGTATTTTTTATAGAATTGGAAATCTTATGGGGAAAATCTTGAAAATTGACCAAACCATGGAGATGGAAAGTAGAGGAAAATTTGCTAGAGTTAGTATTGGGATGGATATTTCAAAGTTGCTTGTTCCTTAAATTGTGATTGGAGGGAAAAAGCAAAGAGTTGAATATAAGGGTATATAATTTGTTTGCTTTCAATCTGGCTGTGTTGGGCATAAAGAAAATGTATTTGTAAAGGAAACTGATAATGGTAAATATGCTACTAATAAGTTGATTAATTAAATTCAAAAGAAGGTTAATAGGATTTATAATGACACTAAAGAGGGGAATTTTGGCCTTTAGTTACTGGTTTTAAACAAAAGTAGTGTAGACAGCGGTGAGAAGAAAAGGGAATGATACCATAGTTCATAATAGAAGTAATAGGAATTCTTTTCAAGTGCTAGATAAGGTAGCTGGGTAGAAAACAAATCCTATGGAATTTATAGACGTTAAAGATCAAGACTTTGGAAGAAGAACGAATAGTATAAGGAAGAGGAAAAAACGAGAATCAAGCTGAGGATTCTAATTTTTACCAATTTTCAAAGGAGACATGAACAAGATTGCTCTTAATTTGGAAGAGAATTATGAGAAATGAATGGTTTCCAAAATGAGATTTGAAGTGGTGGAGGGTCATAATTTGAAGCCTTCAAATACTTTACTCTCTCATTGCATGATGATGTAAAGGATTAGATAATAGATGTTGCTTTTGATAGGAATGAAGTTGTTAATGGAGCTATGCTATTTTGCAAGTAAGTTCATGTTTCTTTTCTTTATACTGTTTAATATGAAGTTGATGTTGTGGATTGTTAGAGTTGCTAGAAATTCTGCCATTGTTAGAAGTGTCATGAAATATATTGATTGTTATAAGATGGGTGTGTTGGTCGTCATGGAGACTAAAATTGGGGGGACAAAAGTTGAAAAAGGTTTTTCTAAAATTGGTTGGTGTGGTATTAAAGTTGATCCAATGGGGTTTTCTAGGGGTATTTGTTTGCTTTGGAAGAAAGAAAAGATCAATTTAGAAGTGTCAAAATGATTAATTTTTTGGTTAAAAATAATAAGAAAGGATGCTTTTATGCTAGCTCCTTAAACAAAAAAATTAGGATGCTTTTAGGGACATTAATAATATTAATAATTTTCCTTGGCTCATTGCTAGATATTTTAATGAAATTGGCAATTCGAAGAAAAAAATTGGAGGTTTTTCTATTAATGTTCCTTTATATAAAGGTGTTAATGGGCTAGTGAAAGATTGTTGTCTAATTGAATTGGGTGTTATGGAACCTAAACATATGTGGAGTAGTGGGAAATTTTGAAATAGCCTTATTAGAGAAAAGTTTGATAAATCTCTTCGTTGTGTTAATTTGGATGAGTGGTTCCCTAAGGATGTGGTTCAAAATTTACCATAAACTAGGTCTGACCATCATCCAATCCTTATAACTACTGACAAGTAAAAAAAGGTGAATGCTAATCTCAGACAATTTAGATTTGAGATGGCTTGGATGCATCATGAAAGGTTTGATAGTTTTTGAAAGTTGCATGTCAAAATGTCAAGAACAATTCAACTAAAGAGGTGGTTGGTATTAAGGAGAAATTAAAGACTTGAAATATGAGCCTTCTTTGGGAATATCTTTTTTAAGGAAGAGAAGACTAATTGCTTAGCTTAATGGGATTCAAAAGAGACTTTTTTTTTTTTTTGTTAATAATCCTTTTTTTTTTTTTAATCTTGAGAGATAGCTTTTTGAAGATTTGAATAAGATTTGGAGTAAAAGAAGTGTTTATGGATGCAAAAATCTATATGAAATTGGTTTTAAGGGGGAGATAGAGTACACAATTTTTTTTTTATATCTCTATCTTTGTTAGAAGAAGGAGAAATACGGTTGTGATGCGTAAAAACGATAAAGGAGTTTGGATTGATGATTAAGTGCTATTGAAAGGGTTGGTTGTGGATTTTTTCAGGAATCTTTATCTTGGTGAATTTGTTTACTTTAATAAAGAAGCTTTGCCTAATATCTTTCCTACCATTTCAGAGGTATTTTTTTAGGTGTTGAATAGATGTGTTGATGACTTAGAAATTAAATTAGCTTTATTTAATATTGGAGCTTGGAAAACACTTGGTCCAGATTTCTCCCTGCAGCTTTTTTCCAAATATATTGGGATTGCTTAATATGTCTACAGGTTAATTTGTAGACATATTTTGAGAGATTGTAAAAGACATTTGGATTTCTATGGGAGTGCTTGATAGAGATGATTTTTTTTTTTTTTTTTTTTTTCATAATGATTTGAAAAGCTGGATTGCCTTTAAATTGTAAGCGAATACTGATATGATGATTTTGTTTGGAAAATTGGCATGTTCTGTTTGGGATTGGATGCTGGCTTTTTATGGAAATGGAGATGCAATTATGTGTATGATAAACACTTTGTTTTGGTTGGTAATCCTATTATATTGAAGTATGCTAGTGATACGACTTATGTTTTGAAAAATATCATGCGAATTAAATCAACTTGTTTGCTATCTTAGGAAGCTCCTTCAAAAGAATCTATCAAATTGAACACAGATGGAAGTAATGTTAGTGACTCTAGGATGGAAGGAGCAGGTGGAGTGATAAGAGATGAGCATGACTCTTGGATTAATGGCTTTGCTATTAATTTAGTTAAATTGAGTTGTGTTGTTTCTAAGGCTTGGGGTCTTTACTGTGGTTTTATATTGGTCAATCTGATGGGGTTCTCCAAAGTACAAGTTGAATATGATTCTACCTTGATTGTATCTTCGATTAAAGATGGTCTAAATCAGCTTCACCTTTGTTGTGTGTTGTGGTGAAAATTGATAACTTGCAAGTGCACGAATCAACAAGTAATAAAGTGGTTTGTATTAGCGATATTGATCCCACATGAAATAATATTTCTAGTATTAAAAATAAATCTATTGTTAATCAAATTAAGAAAAGTAAAAGAGTATATGTTTGATTGATGTTTTGTAGCAAAACAAGAATTATAAAAGCAATTGTGTAAACAAGACAAGGCAGGGAGAGTAAATAATAAAGATATCAAAAATTGATGAAACAAGGATTATGACTTCACCACTATTACTCCTATTTGGTCTTAATGCATGATAAATTCATAAAGTTAACCTCCCTTTGACCAAAAGTAACTAGAAGTTGATTTTTCAATGCTTTCTAATTTAGCAAGCACAGGGTATTTAATTATTCCTAATTTAAACACCGAAATTTAAGCCTTAAGACATGCAAACTCAATAAGCTCATGTCAAAGTTGTCACTAAGGCATGCAATATTCCTATTCCCAACCTCATATATTTAATTGCCATTCCATATCATATCCCTTGTTCCTAAGGAAATATAATACTAGATGTATCCACCTTTTCACGGAAGCAATAAGAACTACAATGAAACATTAACCATGAATATGAATCAAAACCAAACATGCATTAAAAACTAAATAGTTATAATATGGCGACATCATAATCCATATAGAAACTTAGTTACACATGTTCTTAAGAATAGCCATCAAATATTCAGAAGAAAACATATAAGAGAATTAAGAAAAGAGAAAACAAATGCTATAGTTGATGGCTGCCGAATTCCTCCTCTATTTCTCTTTGCTTCTCCAAATATGTTTCAAGAACAAGGTTGAACTCCTCCACTAGTGCTGGCTAAAATTCTCCTTTGCTTTAGAACTTTTGTGTAGCTGAAATTTCCCTTGTAAAAAGCCTCAAATCTAATATAAAAACCTAATACTTTAGACCTTAGACCTCTGATTTTTGTCTCTTTATTCCCCTCTTTGGCTCCTTTCCTTGCCTCCTTGAATGAATGTATGAGTGAATATGAATAAAGCTTCAAGGTGCATGGTATTTATAGGAAAATTTTTACTAGTTGAAATATAAAAGACTCTAGAGTTACTATCTAACTCTAGATCTATTCTTCCAATATAATAGGAGATAAAATATATATGAAAATCAAATCTCCTAAATTTATTTCATATGGCCGGCCCTATAGGGATATTTAAGTCATTGGTGCCCTCCAAAGAATATCACATTCACACTTAGATAAGGAAACTATCCATATCTCTTTAGGAATCAAATTTTTATTCTACTCTAATCCATTCTCCAATTATTATCCCAATTAATATAATTAGAATAATTTGACATCCCAAGTGACATATGATGTGGTAATAAATATACATCTAATCGGAGAGTGATACTGTGGCAATCTCCAATATCCATGTATAGGTGGCATCTTAGGTTGCAAAGACACTTTCATTTATATCTTCAATGTCCGTCAGGAAGATTTTAAGTACACTTTGGATGACCAAATAAACTCCGAATTCACTTATTTCAGTTTCAAATGTTAGGTCTATGTCTTAGATTTCCAAGAATATCTTGATCCCACAAAATGAAAATCGGGAAGGACTCAAATTCCAATTTTTCCAAGGGAACATAAGTCTGCTGTAACTGCTAAAAATGTTGATCTTCTAAGTAAAATTGGTACTGATTGGATGAACTAATTGCAATGAAACTTTACAAAATTTAACCTTAATGAATCAGGAATCATTTGCAACTAGAATAGCACAAAACCTCAATGTGTATATCTAGATATGATTTTTTCTGTAAAGATTACGCAGAAATACAATAAATTCCAGAATTTATCTTTCTTTCTCTAAAAATAGAAATACAATAATTTAGTATTTTTCATTAACAATTAACTTAAAACTAACTAAAATCCAATATAAAATATGGCATAAAAACATTAACTTTTTATGCCTATCATTGTGGTTTAGTTAAAACTTGAAAATAATTGTTTGAGGCTAGTCTGCATTACTCTATTAATCATGTCTATAAAGAGTGTAATATGGTGGCTGGCTAAATTTATTTATGATTTGAGCTTGAATTTTTATGTTTTTGTACAAATTTCTAAAAGTTTTGAGCAAGATGTAATGATTGATTGTAAAAGGATCTTTCTGCCCAGGGATATTCATGTAGTTGTCTGAGCCTCTTTCTCTTTTCTTGATTAAAAAGAAAAAAACAAAGAAGAAGACGAAATAAAATTGTACAATATCCAAAAAAAAAAAGAAACAAATAGGCACTAGTAAGAAAATACAGTGGAGTTTATTTCTCTATAAAACTAATAAATGAATCTTCAAAAAAATGTGAAACTAGATAGAAAAAAACTTATAAAGGGAGAGAAAGACAGAGAGATGGACTAAAAATACTTTTGTTTAAATTTTTGGCAATGAGAGGCATTTAAAAGAGAAAACAGCATCATCAAACAAATATTAATGGTAATTGGTACTATGACAATGTTTAATGTTAATAGAGAATATTATTATCGTTAATTTTAAAAGTCATACACTCCAATAATTAATGAATAACAGTATAAATTAGCCTTCCTAGGTTACAAAGACACTTCTTTTTATATCTTCAATGTCTGATAGGAAGATTCTAAGTACACTTTGGATGACCAAATAAATTCCAAATTCACTGATTTCAGTTTCAAACGTTAGGTCTATGTCTTAGATTCCAGAAATATCTTGATCGTACAAAATGAAAATCAGGAACGCACTCAAATTCTATTTTTTCCAAGGGAATATAAGTCTACTGCAACTGCTAAAAATGTTGATCTTCTAAATAAAACTGGTATTGATTGGCTAATCCAATTGCAATGAAACTTTACAGAATTAAATTTGAATTAATCAGGAATCATTTTCAGATGGAATCGTACAAAACCTCCATGTCTATCTCAAGATATGATTTTTTCAGTAAAGATTGCGCAGAAATACAGTAAATTCCTACATTTGTCTTTCTTTCCCTAAAAAAAAAAAAAAAAACAGACAATAATTTAGTATTTTTCATTAATAATTAACTTAAAACTAACTAAAATCCAATATAAAATATGGCATCAAAACATTAAATTTTTAAGCCTATCATTGTGGCTTAGTTAAAACTTGCAAAGAATTGTTTGAAGCTAGTCCTCATTACTCTATTAAGCTTGTCTATAGGGAGTGTAATATTGTGGCTGGCTAAATTTATTTATGTGAATTTTTATGTTTTTGTACAAATTTCTAAAAGTTTTGAGCAAGTTGTAATGACTCATTGTAAAATGATCTTTTTGTCGAGGGATATTCATGTAGTTGTCTGAGCCTCTAGCTCTTTTCTTGATTAAAAAGAAATAAAAAGACAAAATAAAACTGTACAATATCCAAAAAAGAAAATAAAAGAAACAAATAGGCACTAGTTAGAAAATACAATGGAGTTTATTTCTCTATAAAACTAATAGATGAATTTTCAAAAAAATGTGAAACGAGAAAGAAAAAAAACTTATAAAGAGAGAGAAAGACAGATAGATGGACTAAAAATACTTCTGTTTAAATTTTTGGCATTACATGTTAGAGGCATTTAAAAGAGATAACAACATCATCATCAGACAAGTATTGATGGTAATGGATACCATGACAATATTTAATGTTAATATAGAATATTATTATCGTCAATTTTAAAAGTCATACACTCCAATAATTAATGAATAACAGTATAAATTAGCCTTGGATTTATTCCATTCATGAGATAATCCAAGTATGCACTACAAAAACAGTTGATTATTTATTATTTTATAATTATTTTTATATAATTTTTAATTTTATATAAAATTTGAAATAGTTTAATTTGATATTTTCATTTTTTTTCCCTTAAGTATGTTGCCAGTTTTTATAAACTAGTAAATGTTTACTTTCTTTTTTCACTGAAAATGGATTAGCATTAAATTTGATAAAAGTACCTCAATTTCAAAATCTCAATTATATATATATATATATTTTTAAAGAATATTAACTTTAAAAGTATTTAAATTATATCAAGTGTTATAAACAAGTACATAAATATATATATATATTTGCATTTTAATATCTGAATTTATAAAAATATAATATCATTAGTACCTATTTATATTTCCATCCAAAAATCCTGTTAACCTGCAAAGAATAAATAATATCTTTTCACCCTCACAAAACACAAAATTATCTCCTCTCTTTCTCCTCTCTCCATGTTCTGTCTCTCCTAAAAAACTAAAAAAAAACACACACATATATATATATATACATATATTTTAATTTCTTCCTCTCTCTCTCTCCATGTTTAATGCTTCTCTTTCATCTCTTCTTTTTTTCTCGTCGTGCCCATCTCTCGTATCTGCAATATATTACAATCAAGAAATTGAGATCCAAGAAAACAAAAAAATTTGACAGATAGATATTCACTTTCATAGTCTTCATGAAACAATCCACCTTGTGGACTAACAAATTCATCTCAAGAAAAGCCTTAAATTTGTTCAACTAATAATGCTAGTGTCACTTCAAAAGTTGTCAAAACAATATTGAAGTTATACCTTGTAGATAAATCCACTCAAATAGAAGTTTATTTCATTAAAAGCTATCGTCAACATCATATTTTCAAGCCTTCTACCCAAAAAAAAAAAAATAACAAAACAAAAAGATCATCACAACATCAAGCATTACTAACTAGCACTACCAAAAAAAAGAGCATTTTGTGCCGGAAGCAAATTTGTCACAATGTATAATATTTGTGACGGATTCGTCACACAATTTCAAAATTGTGACGGTAACTAACCCGTCATAGTGCTTTCACAATAGCCCCGACACAAATTCTCTTCAGTGACCGTTTACTTTTTATTGTCACAAAAAATGTAGTTTAAGTGGCAGCAAAAATCCATCACTTATATGCCAACCCATTGTATATTTCCGGCGAGCCATCGCCGGCAAGGATTAAGTGAAGGATTCTCTTCCGTCACAATCACGATATTTGTGACAGTAGTGTGACGGCTAACCGTCACTGTTACTTAATTGTGACGGCTAACTAACCGTGACAATTGTGCGACTTAGTCACGACTTCGTGACGGATTCCCGTCACAGTTGCCCAATTTATTTTGTGTCGCCAACGACACTCTTCTGTGACAACTGTGTGACGGGTTTCTATCACTGATATATAATTGTCACTGTTCGCAGCAATCACATAAACATTGTTGTTGTGATGGTTTTGTGACGGGTTCCTGTCACGGATATATAATTGTTACTGTTCTTAGCCGTCACTTAAACATTGTTGTGACGGTTTTGTGCCGGTTCTCTGTCACGAATATATAATTGTTACTGTTCTCAGCCGTCACTTATACATTGTTTTCATGCTACAATATCATGTCTATATGTACTAATTAATACAAAAATTCACTTTTATTTACATATCTATGACAACTAAAATTTCAGTTTACATTAAAATGGATAATATTGTATTGTCACAAAATATCTTTTACATTCAAATTCTAACACAAGCACACTAAGCATAGTGTATCACATATAATAAGATTTACACACAAAAAAAACAGACAAAATCCAATGCTCCTACTGTAGCAGCTGAGATACAAATTGCAATAATTAAGTACCATGCAAGTAAAAGGTAAAAAAAAATATACTTTGATAGCATAGATTCCATATCAAAGCAACAAAATTAGCCGCAAGGACCTGCAATTGATAGCACACAGATGAAAAAGTTGAAAATTTAACTTAACATGATAAATTAATTCACTAAACATGATAATAAGAATAACAGCAAACACATGAATATGATTAAATATACATTCTAATTTGATAGGTAATGATGGCAACTTTCATTTTTGACTTGTACTATGAATATGAAAGCTATATACTTGCCTTTACAAATCTGCAAAGTGCAGCACATTTGGGTTATGCTTCTGAGGGAGCTTGTGAAAATCAGTTATGCATATATGCACATACAGTTGAGACACACCAAAAAAAGAAAATGAGCTTTCAAAACTCTTTTGTAGTCTTCATTGTGCTGCTTTGGTCATGGAAAAGAGTGCAAAATCAACATGTTTTCATTTTATTTAACAGAAAAATACTAAAACAAACAATCTTAAATTAGAGTTAATCAGAAAGCAATAAAAGCATAGATCCAACCTCACAGTCCTTTTGCTTAGTTTTTTTTTATATCTTCTTTACTGGCAGTCTCTGTAATACCAAGATAAACAGATACATGTTACATAATCTGATTGGGAAAATAGAAAAGAAAAAAAGCAGCTAATACTCAGAAACCACATACACACACATCATATATATATATGTATATGTATATATGTATTTAAGTATGTGTGTGTATATATACACACACATATACCTCCCTGGCTTCTGACCCCTGAGAGAGAAAATATGATTGACTCCATGGCCTCTGCCTTAGGTAGCATCTTCTCTCTCTGAGTTACTGCATATCAAAAGTTCTCATATTTTATGTCGTTTATATACAACAGTAGATTATACACAAAATTATTTCCTTTGAAAGTTATTAATGTTATCTAAAAGAGAAACAAAATTAAATAGGATGTAATTACTCATATCCATTCACTAACTAGCACTACATAAAAGAGGTTAAATTAGATTAGACTCAATTATCGATGTGCTGTAGAGATAAATCAAATCAGATCCCAATGAATAAAGAACTTAGAGATCAAGACAAAAATATATATTTAGGAAAAAAAACATAAAAAAATAAATAAACCAGATCACTAATATATTGAATATTCATTGAAAACCAATAACCTCAAAAGCATCTGTATGATAAATGGAATATTAGATCCTGTCATTAGTTTTCCTATCATAACCAAAAAAATTGAAGAAAACTATGATATCTTTTCTCTAGATTATATAATTTAAAGATAATATAGAAAATGATATGACTAACATTATGATGTTCACTTGCTACTCAAGTTTAGACAGCTTCTGCTATACAAGATTGAGATAATTTTTTCAAATTGTCAAAATATAAAAAATGGCAAGTCTAAAAGAAGCAGAAAATGAGATATTGATAAGTATAATTAAGATTTGGAAATTGAAAGGAAAGGGGTTTGATTCTATAAACTGATATACCAGAACAAGTAGAGGATGGAGTCTTTAATATCCATCTTCAGGCAGAGAAATAGTTGTTCATTACTAAAGCAAATATGAGATTATGTTGTGCTGTTACTGTTGAAGTTCCTTCTCCATCACATTCCCATATAAATCCCCCTCTTCTGGTATTGCAACAAAAACTCAATGAAAACTTCATATTGTTAAAGACATTAATCAGTTTTTTAATGTTTCCCCCCATTTTTTTAACCAGTTTTTTTTTCCCTAAGATTAATACTTCCAAACTAGATCACAGATTTGTAAGTCCTGGTGTACTCTGCCAAACAAAATAGGAGAAGAAAATGACCATAATTAGTTGTGCATGAATTTGGTTTTTTTTTTTTTTTTTTATTTTTTTATTTTTTTATTTTTTATTTTTTATATGTATATATATTTCAGATATGCCTGATACACAAAATCAACCAAAAAAAAAGAATCAAGAAAGCAAAAATGAAAATAATTTTAAAAGATTTAAACTTTAACCATAAAAATCTACATGCATAAACATCAAAATTCAACTATTTACTATTTAAGCTTCCCTGCTACCCACAAAATGACATTAATCCCTGACCATTCCCAACGATCCAAAGCATAACCAAAATAAACTTGAAACAATAAAATTCTCTTTCACCGCCACTTCAACCAACATTCAATGTACTACTTCTCATACAATTTAGCCATCAAGAACACATCCAAATCCACATAAATTCCAATAGCAACATAAACAAAATCAAATTGCCAAATTCCAAACAACAAACATAAAAATATTCCAAGGTCATTCCCATGGCAAAATCAAAATAAAAGAACACTTGAGCAATTCCATAACTCCAAATCAAATTATACTTTCATACACACACCACCCAACGAGAAATATGACAATTACACTTCTCAAAATTTAACTAAAATCCCCCTCTAACAGTCATATGCAACAGGCAGTGATTTCAAACTACAAACAACCAAATTCTAGCCACCACAACACAATTACAACCAGCTAAGACAAGAAATTACCTAATTTATCGGTCACATGGTCATGATTCTCCAATCACTAGACAAGATTACCGACAGCCATTAAAGTATAAAAGAAAAAAAGAAAAAGAAAAAAAAAAGCAAAAATTTCCATAGCTTTGAATAATACATTGTTGCTTCACAAAACAAAATCAACCCTATTAGTAGCCTTTGTCCAAAATCAAAAAATCTCATTTAAGTAATTAGTAGCTAGCCCGCTTATTCATAATCCATAAGTGTCATGAAATAGGAATTCATAGCTAACAATTACAGTCTGATGCATATCTCTGACAACTGCATTCTTTATAATGAAATTTATTCGAAGAAAAGTAGGAAGACTAGGTCCTCCAAAGTAACTTTAGAGGCAAGAGACCCTGCCTGGATATATATATATATATATATATATATATATATATATATATATATATATAGATAATAAAGTAAAAATACCCAAATATACCACGATGGCTTTATGGTATATCTGCGTATAAATACATATTAAACAAACAACTAAAGTTGTCCTGAACTACCCCAAAGCTTTACTTAATCTATTTTATTGGTTGAAACAAATAGTGCAGTTGATTTGATTGAACATCTCAGTCTCAAAATCGTAAAAAGAGAGAAGAGAAGACTTAAATGTAGTGGCACTAAATTGCTTGACCTTCATATTTGGATGGTCAGATAAAAGATTTGATAAGTGGAAATCAGCATTTGAAGCACCCTTATTTCCTGGATCTCCCAGCTGCGAGTAATACAAAAATTAAAATAGACATCAAATTAAGCTACCATTCCAAAGAAACACAGTAATATTTATTTCCAAATGATGCCCAAATTCAGTGTGAACTTACTTTATTAACTAATGCAGAGAGTAATTTGAGTTCTTGCTCCAATGTACTCTTTAGCAGCCCATATATAGTCTGAAATAATTTCAGCAAAAGCAACTATTTCAGTTGAAGAACAGTTGAAACAGACCGCTTACAAATGGATAATATACATAAGAAACTTTTATCATCTTTACATAAATAGATTGAAAACATGGTGATGCATGTTTAGATATGAATAATTCTTTAAAATAAATATATCAATACAAGTTGATCAGCCTTGTTTCAATAGCATCAAATGAAAATAGAGTAAAATGAAAGTTTGCTTTTCAGCCTAACCAATTTTCCATATCCCAATTACCATTATCCAGATTTTTTAGTATATTTAACAACACGAGTGTATAATTCAAATAAATAAATATATCAAAAGTGACAAATCAAATATAAGAGAAGGTTTGTACATTATCAGTTTCTTCTACAATATCTCAAAATGTTCTAGTTCATCATCAGCTGACTCATTCTGGAGTACCATGTTCCTGCATAATGAGAGTCGAGAGATAAGGGTACTCTTTCACATAATTTTTTAAAATAGCAAAGTTGCAGATAGTCCTGGTAAGGCTGTAACTAACATCTATAAGTTAAGAAGCCTGGCTGTGCTCAAACTTACCATAAGGGTGGCCTAGCTTTAAGAACTTCAGAGAGGAGGAAAAGGCATCCACAGGCATATTGAGGTGGCTGCTGAAGGGCAACCTGTTCCAATCATGAAATAGTTAAATTTTGACAACAGCTAAAAGAAAGTCACTTTTCTTAAGTCTTTCTTTGAGATTAGGCTCCATAATGCTCAAATACTTTAAGAAAGAGAAAAGCACATAAAAATTAAGAAAATAAACCTTCATTTAGTATTATATGCAGAGTTAATTGAGAAAGAATTTGCTCTTATATATGTATTAAAGAAATTAAGAATGCAGTCTATCATAACCTGCATAAGACGTTTAGCAAAAGCAGCCACGCGTTTTAAGTTCACATCACTGAACATCTCCCCCTGAGAATAAAGCAATATAAAGATGGAAAAACAAATCCAAGAGAGTCTGTTAGTATCTGTTACAGACTTAGATGAACATGAGAAGGTAATTTGCCATTTTATAAAAAGAAACCCAGAGAGTAATTTACCCAATTTGCCCAAATATTTATTTCCAAACGATGACCAAATTCAATGTGAACTTACTTTATTAACTAACGCAGAGAGTAATTTGCTCCCTTGCTCCGATTTACTCTTTCGCAGCCCATATATAGTCTGAAATAATTTCAAAAAATGAAGTTCAGCAAAAGCAACTATTTTGGTTGAAGAACAGTTGAAACAGACCGCATACAAATGGATAATTTACATAAAGGGAAGCCGCAGAGGAGCAGAGAGGGAAGCCGCACAGTGTTTTTTCTTGCAAGAGGGATCGAAATCGATGGAAGCAAGCAGTACTTTGAACTTGCCTGCAACCGACTTTCCTCCCAGACAGATATCTCCCTATCTTCCCACTCTTATCGTTAAGGCGATTCGATAAGTTTCACGGCCAAAAAATGGGGCAGGAAGGCAGGGGAAAGGCTGGGCATTTTTTTTCTGGGCGGTGGGTCGGCATCGTCATCGCCGGAAGTGGCTGGATTTCTGCATTGATGCTTTAGGTGCATTGGTTCATTATGGGGCATGTCTGCTGCACGGGAGGAGGGGAGATGGAAGAAAAATGAGAGAGTGATCGGGGGAAATAGGGAAGAAGGAAACAAATAAATGGATTTCGATTATTTCCCTTAAATTTTAACATATTTTTAATAAACTGAAGTAGCAAGACGCAAATATTTAAATTCTGTCACTAAATATATGGGAGAGAAATTTACTTTAAAATTTTAAAATTTTTCAATCAAAAAATTCAGCTTTATCTCAATCGGAAGTGTAATTGTGACATGTTAACTATCACAATTAATAAAAAATTTAAATGTAACGGATATAATATTGTCACAGAATTATTATAAAGTTTATATTATTTTTTTTATAGAATCTGTGATAATATTTATAGTTTCCATCACAGATTAATTCAAAAAATTCAAATTTTTTTCCCATGCAGAGATTTAACCTCACTATTCAGTTGAATTTGTGACAGACAAAAATGCGTGATATTTACTCTAAAATAAATTAAAAATTATAACGGCAGTTGATAAGTCTGACACTATAAACACTTTTATGTGACGGATTAGTTACCGTCACAAAGATTCCCATCACAAAACCTCTTTTTTTTTTTTTGTAATGTAGAAATGTCAAAAATGTACAGTAACAGCCAAGAAAAGTTCCCAATGTCACAAAGCTAACATATCCGGTTTATTGATTTTCTCCCTGGGTTTTGGTTTGGTTTTTTTAATTTTTTTTTTCTTCACTCTATGGGCCTAGGTTTTGCAGAAAGAAAAGGACTGAAAATCTAGAAAAAGAGATTCACTCATTTCCACCATCTTCCACTTCTCTCCTACTTTCCGTTTTCATGCTCCCCAAATAGCAAATCCGCTTTCTTTCTAAATCTTTTTCCTTATCTGCATTGTTTCGGTTTAATTCCAATTTCACCAATTTTTTTTATATACATCTTCAACTTAATCCAACAAAAACAAAAATGAAAACCCAAAAAAATAATTAATATACTATAAGAAAAAGATCAGACAAAGAGAAAAAAACCCATTTGGTGTTGATCAATGTTTTATTACTAGCTTTGTGTGGAAGAGCAATCAAATTACCATCAATTCCATGTTTCTCAATGTAATATTTCAGACCATGGCCCTTTCTTCGCGTGCGACTTATTACAATTCTTTTTTTAACCAAAATTTCTTTGGTTTTTAAGTGGGAAAGATAAGAGAAAAAGGAGAGAGGGAGATAAGGAGAGAGGAAAGAAGATGAGAGAGATGAGGCAGAGGGGAGAGAACTTTGGTTGTTTGGGAGAGTGAAATACATTATTTACCCTGCATTTGCACTACACGTGAAGTTAATGAAAACTTTTGGACGGAAATATGGATAGGTATTAATAGTTCTATATTTTTACGAGTTCAAGCATTAAAATGCAAAAAAAAAAAAAAATTTAAGTATCTATTTGTAACACCCAATATAATTTAAATATTTTCAGAATTTATAGTCCTAATTAATACATATATATATATATATAATTGAGATTTTGAAAATGAGATACATTTATCAATTTAATGTCAATCCCTTTTTAGTGGAAAAAAGAAACTAAATTTACTAGTTTATAAAAACTGGCTACAAAATTAAAGGAATTAAAAAAAATGGAAATGTCAAATTAAACTCTTTCAAATTGTATTTAAAATTAAAAAACATATAAAAAATAATCATAATATAATAAATAATCAAGTGTTTTTATAGTGCATATGGATTATCTTATGTCATGCTTGAAATAAATCCAAACTTCTTAGACGGCATGGAAAATATTTAGAAAGTATATTTTGAGATATGTTCATGAAATTCTACATCGTTTTTTTTTTCTTTATTTTTTTACAAAATTAAAGGAATAAAAAAATAGAAATATCAAATTAAACTATTTCAAACTATAAATAAAATTAAAAAATATAAAATAATAATAATCATAAAATAATAAATAATAAAATATTTTTATAGTGCATATCTGGATTATCTCATGTTATTCTTGGAATAAATCTAAATTTCTCAGACGGCATGAAAATATTTAGAAAGTATACAAAAGTCCAAAAGTAGAATGTTTATTTTGAGATCTGGTCGTGAAATTTTACATAATTTTTTTTATGTTGCTTATAGAACTGTTATTGTAGGCAACGTCGCCTACCAATCAGAGCGCTACTGCCTATAGCAGTCATTAGACGTCTAATTTGCATGATTATGCAATTGTTGCATTATGAAAGGTGGACTACGTCGCTCACAATAGCAGTTTTGATGTCGCTTATTAGCTATATAAATATATATTTTCACCAAAGATATATATACACACATACATACACACAAACTGAGTTTGATATGAAAAATCTAGATCATGCTAAAAAGACTCTTGGTATAAGCATTATTAGAAAAAGACTTAAACTTGAAGTGAAATGTTGTAAAACATCTTATTTGAAAAATGTTGTTTCAAAGTTTTCTATGGATACTGCTAAGGTTGCTTCTGTACCTTTAGGTGATCATTTTAAATTATCAAATGATCAATGTCATTTTTTTTTTATTTTGATAAAGAATATATACTATATGTGCTTTATTGTAATTCTGTTGGATTTATGATATGCACTAGATCTGAGGGATAACAGAAAATCAATGTCTTCATATGTTTTTATTTTGTGTGGTAACTATATTAGCTAGAAATCTCAATAATTTTTTGGCGTTACATGTAATAGGCATTTAAAAGAGAAAACAACATCATCATGAGATATTGATGATAGTGGGTACTATGACAACGTTTAATGTTAATGGAGAATATTATTATTGTCAATTTTAAAATTCATACACTTCAATAATTAATGAATAACAATATAAATAAGCTTTAGATTTATTCCATACATGACATGAGATAATCCAGATATGCACTACCAAAATAGTTGATTATTTATTATTTTATGATTAATTTTTTATATAATTTTTAATTTTATATACAGTTTGAAATAGTTTAATTTGATATTTTCATTTTTTTATTCCCTTAATTTTGTAGCCAGTTTTTATAAACTAGTAAAATTTTACTTTTTTTTTTCCACTTAAAATATAGCATTACATTTGATAAAAGTACCTCATTTTCAAAATCTCAATTTTATATATATATTCATTTTAAGAATATTAACTCTAAAAGTATTTAAATTATATCGGTACATATATATATTCTTTTATTTTTACATTTTAATACTTGAATTTATAAAAATACAATATCATTAATACCTATCCATATTTCCATTCAAAAATCATGTTAACTTCACTTGTGGCACAAGTGCAAAGGGTAAATAATATCTTTTCACCCTCACAAAACACAAAATTCTCTCCTTTATTAATGTTCTCTCTCTCCTCTGTATATATATATACATTATATTTTAATTTCTTCCTCTCTCTCCATGTTTAATGCTTCTCTCTCTTCTCTTCTTTCTTTCTCGTTCCGCCCATCTCTCTTATCTGCAACATGTTACAATCAAGAAATTGAGATCCTAGAAAACAAAAAAATTTGGCAGACCGATGTTCATTTCCATAGTCTTCATGAAACAATCCAGCTTGTGGACTCACAGATTCATCTCATGGAAAGCATTAAATTTGTTCAACTAATAATGCTAGTGGCACTTCCAAAGTTGTCAAAACAGTATTGAAATTATACCTTGTAGATAAATCCACTAAAATAGAAGTTTATTTCATTAAAAGCTGTCGTTGACAGGACCCGCACTTCCCAAGTCCTGCCTGCAAGACTTAATCACACTAATTAAGTCCCTAAGCATTCAACTACCACATAATTAACAATTCGACATCCCAAACTCCTAA
>QANX01008136.1:0-12426 GCA_003254975.1 Ochetophila trinervis | reverse complement strand
ATATATGAAAATTTTCCAAATGCGACTCCTTTCACAGCCCATTCAACCTTGTACTTCTACTATAAAAAGTAAAAAAGAAATTGGTCATATGATATTTTAACTACAATATTTTAATGTACTCAATAAAAAGTGTACCTTTGAGAAAATTATAATACATAGTTTTTAGTAACTCTTTGGTAGACAATTTAGATGACAATAATTATGAGATATTAAATAGTTAAAACGAAATTTAAATTTTAAATTTTTTTTTTTGAAAGGGTAATTCAAAATATATTATTGACTACAAAATTGTTATAAACCAAAGTTATAAGAGGGTTTTTTTTTTTTTTTTGGTGAAAAAAGTTATAAGAGGGTTGCAACAGAGTTTTTCATTCTAAAATTAGTCCAAATAATGGTATGTTTTGGGACTAAGGAAAATCTTGGACTTTCAGTCCAAAACCCAAAATCTAGGAGCCCAAAAAATCATACCCGCACGTGACCAAAGCCGCGCGTGACAATTCCAGACACAGAAAGCAAAACCAAAAACTTTGTCCCCACAGCATATAAAAGCTCAGCTGTCTCTCCCTTAAATACGAAGCAAAGCAAAACTAATACTCAGAAGCCCAAAACCCTCAAGAGAAAAACCACAGCCTCCATTATTAACAGCAAAGCAGAGCTTAACAGCCCCATTACCAAACGGCACCACCCAAGAGAGAGAGAGAGAGAGAGAGCAAAACGACATGTCGCAGTCGCTGGAGCTTTTGCTGATACAGTTCTTGATGCCTGACAACGACGCTCGCCGGCAGGCGGAGGAGCAGATAAAGCGACTGGCGAAGGACCCGCAGGTAGTTCCGGCTCTTGTTCAGCATCTTCGTACGGCTAAGACCCCCAATGTTCGACAGCTTGCGGCTGTGCTTCTCCGGAAGAAGATCACCGGTCATTGGGCCAAGCTTTCTCCCCAGCTTAAGCACATGGTCAAGCAGTCACTCATTGAGAGTATAACCATGGAGAACAGGTAGGTTGCCCTTTTGGTTTCTTTTGTTGCATTTTTTTTTTTTTGTGCTCTTGGATTTCTTGATTTGAAGTTTAATGGGTTTGAATTGTATATGTTGGATTTTATTGTTTAATTGTTGATCAATCTTTTTTGGAAAAATTTAAATTTGTTGGTAATGTTCCTGCTTAATTTAGTATCACTGATATCTCTTTTTTCTTTTGACTTTGAGATTTATTCTTTCCATTTTGGAGTCTGAGAAATGAAAATGTTAAATGCTTTGCAGTCCACCGGTAAGACGAGCTAGTGCAAATGTTGTTAGTGTAATTGCAAAGTATGCAGTTCCAGCAGGGGAGTGGTCTGATTTGTTGCCCTTTCTGTTTCAATGCAGTCAAAGTGCACAAGAAGATCATAGAGAAGTAAGTTTGTGGCTTTTGGAAAAACCCTTCTGATTTATTTTTCACTGTCATTTCTAATTGAGCCACGATTTAATGGTTTAGTCCCAATTAAAAACTAAGTTTTAGACATCATTAATGCATATTATATGTGGTATTATTAGTGCTTATAGAACATTTTCTGGTTACTGAGAAGAAATTTTCTTTTTATACAACCAGTTTTTGTTGTTTTTAATGGTAATTATTAACCAAGTTTAATAGGCTAACATAGTGGTTGTTTGGATTTGGATGATATAAGGTGGCATTGATCCTTTTCAGCTCTTTGACTGAAACAATTGGGAATACATTTCGACCACATTTCACAGATTTGCAAGCTCTGCTTCTCAAGTGTCTACAGGATGAGACTAGCAACCGTGTTAGAGTTGCCGCTCTCAAGTAATTTGTCTCATTAATTTGGTCTCTTCGTTTTCTATTTTTTCCTGAAAAATTTACTGCTTCTGGTGATTTCATTGCATGGGTGTTTACTAGAATTTTGTATTTGTTATACCAGGGCAGTAGGTTCTTTTCTAGAGTTCACTCAAGATGGTGCTGAAGTGGTGAGTTTATGGTGCTACTTGCTTCATTCATACAATCAGACTCAAGCATCATGATTTTGTGCTATACATATGTTTGGTGACTTGTTTTTCCAATCTCATCTTCTATAAAGCATATTTTAGAGTATTATGTGATGTGGCGTATGCATATCAATAGTTTTGAGAACTACATAAGTTTTGACACTTCAAATTCATTACCAAAATTCTGTTTTAGTTAATTATTGTCTTGCATTTGTCTAATAATTATCCTTGAACACTTTGGCAACTGCTAAAAGTGGTTTTTTTAGAGAGTTTTTTTTAGGTTAAATACTAGCTTAATGAGGTCATAGGAAGAAAAATAATAAAGATGATAATCAGACAAGAATAGATAAAAAGACACAAGTAGGAGTTTTCAAAAGGTTCTAGTTCAGTTATCAAGAAGATTCATTTGACAAATATTAAGTTGTTTTTTTTCCAATATGTTTTCAGTATACATGGATTTTATAATTTCAGCTACAAACTTGGGCCTATCCTTTTGTAACTGCTAATATCCATTACCTGCAAATTACGAAAATATAATTTCAAGTTTTTCCTAGGTATAACAAATAGAGTGATCCAATTCGTTACAGCCTTTGGAGTTGGATTTATCATCATAAATATCTTGAATTCATAGTTTCCTTTCCCTTTTGCTGGCTTCCAGTATGTTTCCCTATCAATAATTCTTCTCTAAGTAACTAGATAGAATTCATTTTTCCGTCAACAGTTATGCTTTGTATAGTTATTGTTCCTAGGCATGAGTAATACTCTTATTTAGGTTTGGAGGCTTGTTATAGCAATTAAAATGCCAGATCTATCTATAGTGTCCAAGGAAATTTTAAATCTCAGTTGTTTGACAATGTTACCTTTTCAAATAACTGGTAAGGAAACTTTCAGTATATTTGGATCAGTGGATCTCTGGGCACAATGGACAGAGATAGGATAGGGGATCTTATTTTTAATGAGTTGAGGAATGAAGTTTACTGTTGGATGGACGTTTTGAATCGAGCTACCATGTCCTGTTTCTTCATCTATTCAAGAATGGAGGGAAGTTGGATTGGTTTTGGAATGGCAATCCTGATTGAATATAGTGGTTTCAGGTTTGGATGCTTCAAAGGGGGTGGCAGTTTAAGATTTTTGTCTTCTTTATGTTAATATGCTCTGGAAAAAAAGCCTCATAGAGACATTGATTTTGGATTAGAGATAAAGAGTTATGTATAGATCTATAATTTGGTGTATGTCTCATGGAAGTAATCATATATTTCTTTGCAGTACTTTTTTTTTCCCTTTATGTTGATGGTTTGAAGTTTTAAGGGCTACTAATATATGGGTTATTCGTTTCTTATTTCTTGTCAGATAATGGCTAAATATTGTCTCTTTTATAGTTAGTTAATTTTGTTTGCAGTATTGATTTTCTTCGTGCCTATATGCAGGTCAAGTTTAGAGAATTTATTCCCAGCATTTTAAATGTATCTAGACAATGCCTTGCAGCTGGTGATGAGGATATTGCTGTAATTGCCTTTGAAATTTTTGATGAGCTAATTGAATCTCCTGCCCCTCTTCTTGGGGAGTCCATTAAATCCATCGTCCAGTTCTCTCTTGAGGTTTGCTCAAGTCAAACTTTGGAATCTAACACACGCCATCAGGTTAGAAAAGAAGATGAAATGTAATTTGTTTGTTTTCTTAGTCTAGCTTTGTTAGGTATAATTGGTGACTCTTACTGGCTTTACATTTCTTGCTTGATATATATCTTTGCTTACCTCATCACTTTGTTATCTCCCAGGCTGTTCAGATAATTTCGTGGCTAGCAAAATACAAATCTACTTCCCTCAAAAAGCATAAGCTGGTCATTCCCATCCTCCAAGTCATTTGCCCATTGCTTGCGGAATCGACTAATGGAGATGAAGATGATGATCTTGCTCCTGATCGAGCTGCTGCAGAAGTTATAGACACTATGGCTTTGAATCTATCAAAGCATGTTTTTCCCCCTGTTTTTGAATTTGCATCTGTAAGCAGTCAGAGTGAAAATCCAAAGTATCGGGAAGCTTCTGTTACGTCTTTAGGTGTTATTTCAGAGGGTTGTTTGGACTTGATGAAAGATAAACTGGAACCAATTCTTCATATTGTTTTAGGGGCTTTAAGAGATCCAGAACAAATGGTAAGGGGAGCTGCGTCTTTTGCACTTGGTCAATTTGCTGAGTATTTGCAGCCTGAAATTGTTTCTCACTATGAAAGTGTGCTTCCTTGCATCTTGAATGCACTTGAAGATGCATCCGATGAAGTGAAGGTATGAATTGGTAAAGCAATTAATTTTGAGTGATCTTTGTTGATCGTTCATGTCTGGAATGTTGTTTAGTAATTCATGGATCGTGTATGCAGGAAAAATCTTACTATGCTCTGGCAGCATTTTGTGAGAACATGGGAGAGGAAATCCTTCCTTTTCTTGATCCATTGATGGGGAAACTACTGGGGGCTCTCCAAAATAGCCCCCGTAATTTGCAGGAGACATGCATGGTATGGAGATGATTCTTCTTTGCTCCTCAGAATCTAATTAATTTAAAATAGATTCTCTCTTTTGTTAACTTTAGCTCTTTAATTGATCATATTTTGTGAATGCCATTGAAGTCTGCAATTGGTTCAGTTGCGGCTGCTGCAGATCAGGCCTTCATTCCTTATGCTGAAAGGGTTCTGGAGTTGATGAAAACTTTCTTGGTGCTTACCAATGATGAGGATCTCTGTTCACGAGCAAGAGCTACTGAATTAGTTGGAATAGTTGCAATGTCTGTTGGGAGAGATAGGATGGAACCAATTTTACCCCCTTTCATAGAAGCTGCAATTGCGGTAACTACATTGGCATTTTGTTTATTGGTGAGCATCCTGTTCTTAAAATAATTGATATAGATCTGTTATCTCTCAGGGTTTTGGATTGGAGTTTAGTGAGCTTCGGGAGTACACTCATGGATTCTTTAGCAATATAGCTGAAATTTTGGATGATGGCTTTGTACAGGTTAGATTCTGGTTCTACGGTTGTATTAAACTTGTGTTATCTGTGTTCTTACAGTTGCCAATTTAATTTTGGCAAACAGTTTCTTCCTCACGTTGTACCCCTGGCATTTTCTTCCTGCAATCTTGATGATGGCTCTGCTGTCGACATTGATGAGTCTGACGATGAGAATATCAATGGATTTGGTGGAGTTTCTTCCGATGATGAAGCTCATGATGAGCCAAGAGTTCGAAACATCAGTATAAGGACAGGGGTTTTGGATGAAAAGGCAGCTGCAACTCAAGCCCTTGGCTTATTTGCATTACACACAAAGAATTCTTATGCACCGTATCCTATCATTGTTTTGATTTATTTATGTTTATGGTCTTGATGCATGAAAGTAAGATCTGTAGTATTACATTAACTATGATTCTGGGTTCTTTAATCACTTTCAAGCTATTTGGAGGAGTCATTCAAGATTTTGGTGAGACACGCTGGGTATTTTCATGAAGATGTTCGACTTCAGGCAATCACTGCTTTGAAACGTGAGTATGAGTGCTTGTAATTGTATATGTACTATGAGTTTTGCTGTTATCTTATTGTTGCATAAATGTTGCTTTATTGTGCATTCAACTTAAGTACTTTCCTATTTACCAATGGAGCTTAAGTACTTTCCTTTTTCCTTACCGTAGTTTTTGCTTTCAACCATGGTGGTCTATGTTGTTTGGACATGGGTTTGGGTACATATGCTGGTTATATGCATGAAATAAGTGCCCTAAGTAGGTCAACTCCACTTTCATTTGGTAAAAGGGGTTGGTCTAATCTTTCTAAGCAGTTGGAACTGATTTTTTATTCATTTTTTTGCATTATGCATACTTTCTGCTAAGGATCCTATTTAAGTATCTGTCATGTTATTTTTGACACATAAGGCCAAGCAAAGAGTCCAACATCGTAGATTGTGGTAGATTCAACACTGTTCATCTCAGAATTCATCTAGTTCATGTAAGAAATAATTCTGCAGCATGGTGGCCGTGTTCCATTTTAGAGCTGATTAACATTTAATCTTGTCCAGCATTGCTGTATTAACTATCCTTCTTCCTGGTTAATACGTTGTTTTCTTAGTTTACATGAGACTTCTTAAATTAATTATTGTTGATGCCATTATCTATGTTTGTTGATTAACATTGCAGATAATTTGACAGCTGCACAGGCAATTTGTCAGTATCACAATGTGAGCATTAAACCTTCTAGTTACTTCCTGCGTGAATTATGGCTTGGAACTAATCAGCTTGTATCGTTTACTAAAGATATTTCCAAGAACTTTGTTGTCTTCCTAAATTTGTTTAGGTTATGTAGTATGTCATGCAACGATGCATGTTGAAATTTTTTTAAAGCTTCCTCTTCATGTTAGAAACATTAGTATGATAATTTGGGACCACTTTATCTTTCAGGTGGCATGACTTGTTACTAATATTGAAAATTCCTTGTCATGCAGGAAGCTGCAGCAAAGGCAAAAGAAATTCTTGGTGAGAAACATATTCAAGATGCTAATATTTCCACTGTTTTCTATCGGTCAAGCTGTTCTTACTATTTAGTTGAAAGCTTACAAATCAAGCACTTTACTTTCTGCAGACACAGTTATGAACATTTATATCAAGACTATGACTGAAGATGATGATAAGGAGGTTGTTGCTCAAGCTTGTATGAGCATAGCTGACATCATTAAGGAATTTGGTTATGTGACTGTTGAGCCTTGTGAGTATGAATTTGATTGGCTTCAGTTAATCATTTGATATAACTGTTCATGCACATAAATAATGTTATCGGAAATCAGATGTGCCTCGGCTAGTTGATGCAACATTGGTACTGCTTCGTGAGGAGTCAGCTTGCCAGCAAGTAGAATCTGATGGTGAGATTGATGACGATGATGCTGAACATGATGAAGTACTAATGGATGCAGTTTCAGACCTTCTTCCTGCATTTGCAAAGTCAATGGGCTCTCATTTTGCACCCATCTTTGCAAAGCTGTTTGAACCTTTAATGAAATTTGCGGTAGTTTGCAGCAGAAACTTGTGGTTCCTTACTCGCTTCCTAAATTTTCCTTACTTACAAGGTTGACTATTGGAATCTGCAGAAAGCTTCACGCCCTCCACAAGATCGGACAATGGTGGTTGCATGCCTTGCTGAAGTTGCTCAGGACATGGGTGCTCCAATTTCAGGCTATGTTGATGTAATTTTTTGAGACAATTTAAACTGTCTTGCAAATAAATTGATTTGTGAAATGGATTCTATAACATATTGAACTGTTCCTGAATGTTTCTCTCATGTTTCAGAGGCTGATGCCCTTGGTACTCAAAGAACTAGGTTCATCAGATGCGACCAACAGAAGGAATGCTGCCTTTTGTGTTGGAGAGTTGTGTAGAAATGGGGGCGAGGGAACTTTGAAGTATCCTGTATAAATTTGTTCATATTCCTTTATTTGAGGAATTTTGTTTACCTTCATTTATGTTGTGTCATTTCTGCTGGTGGTAGGATTGCATGTGTATGATGAATCATTTTGAAGACCTACCTGTTTTAGTCAGCGTTTGCTTTCCGAAAGCTTTTTTCATTAACCAATAGCAGATACTATGGTGATATATTGCGTGGACTTTACCCATTATTTGGGGAATCAGAGCGAGATGATGCTGTCAGGGATAATGCAGCTGGTGCAGTGGCAAGAATGATAATGGTGCATCCTGAATCTGTTCCTTTGAATCAGGTAATCTCCTGATTTCTTCTTGGGTACCATACACACACAGCGTTTAGTTATGTTACTTTGATCTATTTCCCTGGATAGTTAACTCCTTACTTTTCGCAGGTTCTTCCTGTTTTCCTGAAAGTTCTTCCACTAAAAGAAGATCACGAGGAATCCATGGCTGTGTATACTTGCGTGTCAACTCTTGTTTTGTCATCCAATCCCCATGTAAGTTTACTGTTTCGATTTGAACATATTGCATTCAATGGAGTAAATTCACTCTCCATTGAGTCATCCTTTTCAAAATTTCATTTTTTTCTTAAGTTCTCTTTTATCTGGAAGTGATGTTCTTTTTTGGGTTCTGCTTTTTTGTTTTATGTGCAACACAGATCCTTTCTTTAGTTCCCGATTTGGTTAATGTATTTGCCCAAGTTGTGTCATCTCCAGTTGAAGCTTCTGAGGTTAAAGCTCTAGTAGGAAGAGCTTTTTCTCACTTGATTTCGCTCTATGGCCATCAAATGCAGCCCCTTTTGAGCAACCTTTCTCCTGCACATGCAAATGCCCTAGCTGCATTTTCACCAAAAAGCTGATACCTGATTGAATCAGTGAATTACCTTATTTTTCCTCGCATTTTAAACTTTGATTTATTATTGAGTTTGTTATACCCTTGCCACATTTACCCCAAAATTTGAACATTCATCCAGTGAACTGTCCTTCCCCACTTTGTTGACCTTTCTATTGTTGCTTCTGAGATTGTTTCTCAAAGAAAAGTGGTTTTGCGCCCATGTTTTTGTTGGGAGCTGCTGAATTGTTGGAAGAGATCGTTGTTTTATCAGGTGTGCACGAGTCTCATATGAATTATGTTCCCTTTTTAAATTTTTTTTTCTTCTCAAATCTTTCCTGATTTGCTTTTGAACCTAGTTTTTCTTTATGAGAAACCAAGTACTAACATGGGCCAATTTCCAACTAACAAAACTTGAAATAGCATGGCATTAATGTGGTCTCTCTCAATTGATTCTTGTATCTCTGTCGTTTTTCATTTTTGTACAGTTAGAAATGTTTGCATTTTACGATTTTAGTTCTTAGGATATGTGTAACAGTAGTTTTTTAACAATTCAAGTATTATTTCTCATTGACTATGGGAACTGAAGTTTAGATGTCTTCTTCCAGGTCTTGGTTCTTAGAACAGTCTCCATTTTTCCAGTCTGGAGAGCATTACTAGATCTGCGGTTGCCTCTGTTTATGATTTTGTTTTCTCAATATATATCCCCATTGTTTTTTTTTAAATGTTTTCTTTTGGCTACTGGGCGTGTTATTCAATTTATTTATTCGCTGAGCTTGAAGAGGTTGTGTTCCTGAGGATTTTGTAGATATAAAATCTCACATTATCCTGGTAAATTTATATCTTAAATGTCATGTATTACATCATTGTTTATATTCTTTTTTGTTTGCCGTTTCAAATTATATTTGACTGTAATTTATCAATGAAGAGTGAGGACAATGGATTTTTGGTGTCTATTCACATCGAAGTGGTAATGAACATGATTTTGTGGAGATTTGAGTTTTGTTTTTGGGTGAAAGTGGATATCTGTGTTCTACGTTGCTTTCATGTTTGATTTCCAGTGAAACTTATCAAAGGTCCTAGAAATGTATGTTGGTTGTGTAATCTCTTGAGATTTGATTTGCTTGGATGAAGTACCTCAGTCAATCTTTGATTTTTATTTATATATTTATGTACTTTTTTTTTGGTTATTGGTTCAAATATTGAACTGTTTCCAACTTTCAGATATTGACATTTTATTTTTTTGATTTTTATGTCATAGATTTTGGATTTTCACGGGTTGTAATATTTGACTAGAGGTAGAGGAATGATTCTAATAGTTAAAAAAAACGTTGTTCTTGCATCTGTTAGTTTTTTCAAATTAATTACACAAATGCATACAAAACTATGACTAATTATTTATTATACTCACTTATTTTTTGTCAATTGTTCTCATTCATATGTTTCTTGCCACATATTCAAAGGATGAACATGTCCCATGTCTAAAATGTCTGGGAGCGATTCAAAAATGTGTACAGTTTTGAAATGATAAAAGCATTTTTCAAGTGTTTGATTTAAAATATGACTTTTTTTAAATGCTTGTTTTTAGGAAATTATCTCTGTCTAAGTATTAATCCCAGATAAGTGCAAACTTTGTTAAATAAAAAACTCCCAATTCAAAATAATTTTTTATTAAATAACCAGGAAATATGTTCAAGTTGGATGCTTCAATTATAGATTGATTATTATACGTTTGTATTTTTTATTTTTATTTTTCCTTAATTTTTTTTGAGAAACGGGTTTTAAAAATTAATGTGCCAAGTACATATATATTTTTATATATTCTAAATTCATTTGTCAGTGTTGTCACATAATCCCAAATTAAAACTTGAGCATTCAAATACTCTTGACCAGTGAGTTAGCGATGTAAATCTTTCTTTAATTAGAAGGAACAGACATAACCTAATCTTCTAACTCGATAATACATGATTAAGGGAAATGAAAAATGCTTTTGCAGTAAACTTTTAGATTCCAAATAGTGCAATGCTTTGTATACAAGCTGACTAGTCGGTGTTGTATTTTAAATGAAAACGGACTAATTAGATTTAGAAAACTCACAGCTCGTGATGGTTCATACTAAGGTTAAACATACTAATTGTAAAGTAAAAAAAAGATTGTGTCATAGTATTAACAAAAAGGGAACGTAACTAATATTCCATTCCCACAGGTCAGAAACATGTTTTGGAAAAGCATTTCTAGAAAGAAAAAAAAATCATAATTAAAAATTCCATAAAAACCATGATTAGTTTCGTAACCAAATGAAGAGTTTGAACGCAAGCCCAGTTGACAAAATTAATTACCAAAAGTGAGTGGGAGACAAGAACAGCCCATTTTGCATCTACCTTTTTCAGCAAGTCAAAAAGCATATCGAAAGCACAGCATTTTGTGCGTTTACACATTTTTCATCCTCCATAGTCAAAAGAAAGACATTAAACCCATCTAAGATCAATAAAAATTTAACCCAACTGCAAAACTTAAAAAATAAAAATAAAAATTAAAGAAAATAAAACCTTGAAGCTTTCCATGATTGCACTTCAAGGACTACTTAATTTCGTGGTGTAGAAAAGGGAAATCTTATGGAAAAATGTACAACCATGGATTCAAATCTAGTTTGAAAATATGGTTAAAAAAGAAAAAAGAAANAAAATTAATGTGCCAAGTACATATATATTTTTATATATTCTAAATTCATTTGTCAGTGTTGTCATATAATCCCAAATTAAAACTTGAGCTATTCAAATACTCCTGACCAGTGAGTTAGCGATGTAAATATTTCTTTAGAAGGAACAGACATAACCTAATCTTCTAACTCAATAATACATGATTAAGGGAATGAAAAATGCTTTTGCAGTAAACTTTTAGATTCCAAATAGTGCAATGCTTTGTATACAAGCTGACTAGTCGGTGTTGTATTTTAAATTAAAACGGACTAATTAGATTTAGAAAACTCACAGCTCGTGATGGTTCATACTAAGGTTAAACATACTAATTGTAAAGTAAAAGACAAAGATTGTGTCATAGTATTAACAAAAAGGGAACGTAACTAATATTCCATTACCACAGGTCAAGAAACATGTTTTGGAAAAGCATTTCTAGAAAGAAAAAAAAAAATCATAAAAACCATGATTAGGTTCGCAACCAAATGAAGAGTTTGAACGCAAGCCCAGTTGACAAAATTAATTACCAAAAGTGAGTGGGAGACAAGAACAGCCCATTTTGCATCTACCTTTTTCAGCAAGTCAAAAAGCATATCGAAAGCACAACATTTTGTGCGTTTACACAATTTTTATCCTCCATAGTCAAAAGAAAGACATTAAACCCATCTAAGATCAATACAAACTTAACCCAGTTGCAAAAATTAAAAAATTAAAGAAAATAAAACCTTCAAGCTTTCCATGATTGCACTTCAATGACAACTTAAATTTCGTGGTGTAGAAAAGGGAAATCTTATGGAAAAATGAACAACCATGGATTCAAATCTAGTTGAAAATATGGTTAAAAAAGAAAAAAGAAAAAGAAAAAGTCCAACAATATCTCCCAACAGGTCGTACAACACCATGCACGCTCATGCACCCTCTTTCCAAAAAGAAAGGCAGTCTCATTTCAAAAACCCCATGATTTTCATTCCAAACTAGACTTTGAGCTTTCTATTTCTTCCAACAATTTTTAAGAAGAGCCTCCAGCCATTTGCTTCATCAAACTTCAGCTATGTAACTACTTCACTTCTCTCTCTCTTTGTCTTCGTCACTATTTATCTCTATGATCTTTATGTATGTATATGTAAGTCTCTCTAGGGTTTCTCAGGGGCCTTGTTGCAGAGCCAATTTGGCATTCTGTCCACCTCCATTCATCTGAATTCTTTCTCATCGGCCGGAGGAGGTGACCAGCGTGCCAAACTGGCTCTGTAAATATCTCTCTGAGAAACCTGTTAAAGCTAGCTGATGATCATCATCAATGCACTTGATGGTATTGTCTTTGTTGTTGCCACTACTGCGTAGACTATAATTAATCAAGATATGCTGATTTTAACAAAATCTGAATGCTGTAGATGTAGCCAGTTTTTTGGTGGAAAGAAATTTAGTGTAATTTTTGCATCCAGAATTTATTAATGTCTAGATATTCTGATTTAATATAT
>QANX01008135.1:91873-147197 GCA_003254975.1 Ochetophila trinervis | reverse complement strand
TTTTATTTAATTTTTTTAGACTTTTTAAAATTTAATTTTTAAGCTTTTTTTTTACTTTAAATATTTTACATTTGAGCTATTTTTTATACTAAAAATTTGTTGTGCTTAAATTTTGTTTAAAAAATTATGTTTTTTTTTTTAAAACCTAACAAATAAAGTGTCCATTAAGTAATCCATAAAAAAAAAAAAAATTTTCAAAACCTAACACATAAATGATTAAAAAAATAACATAACAAATAAAACATATTAAACTAAAACAAAACAAAATTACTACACTAATACAATAATTCAGTAATCAAACTCCAAATTTAAGCTAATATAACAAAGCTTACATACAAATAATATTAAACTAATTGCCATATATTTTGTAAAAAAAAAAGTCAGTTCGGATCGGATCGGATCTGATTTGATCGGTTTTTAACATCCTGAACCGAACCGAATTTTAGTTTTTAATTTTTTAAAACCAATTCAATCTAATTACACTAAAATAACCGGTACAAACATATTAGATTGAATTAGATTAATTGTTTTAATTAATTAATCGATTTTTTTGTATACCCCTGTAAATATAGACAGAAATTAATGTTTGATTTCCATAAAACACACATATATACATACATACTGAAACAACAAGAAACGACATATATTTATTAAAAAAAAAACAAGAAACGACATGTGATTTAGACATGTCTTTTGTTAATTGTCGTTTGGACACATAGCAATCAAACCAAACCCTTCACTTACGGTCATGCATGCACCGCCGGATCAGTGTCTCATGGGAATATTGGTATGACGTCAAAATATTCTAGGGTTAAATACATAACTTCCATTTTTCAATTTATTAAAATTGCAATTTTTAAAATTTATTTAAATATTTTCAATTTTATAAAAAGTTACAATATAATTCAATTTATTAGTATTAACAGATTTTATTAAAATTGGGTCACATGTAATACGTAATTTTTTATTAAAATTAAAAAAATTGATCAATATTTTATAATTTATTGACAAATAATAACTTAGCAATTGAAAATTCAAATCATCAATTTTTTCAAATATATGATTTGCTAATTAATATTTGTTGTGAAAAACTGGTAATCTAATTTTTTAAAAGTTAAATACGATATAAAATTTCAATTTGACAGAATCGGTTATGTTTAACCATATTGGATTAGATTATAAATTTTATAAAAACTGAAAGTTTTGAAGTGTTTAAATTAATTTTAGAGATTTTAATTTGAACAAATTGAATAATAAAGAGTGCTAAAGTATATTTAACCTATATTCTATTTAATTTCTCAATATTTTGCTTAAGAAATATCTAGCACCTAGGTTATACTGACCATATATACAATGGTAAGTCTATTCGACAGAAGTTGTACTTAATATTTCAATCTTTTAATTTAGTATATACATGTTGGAGGAATTTAGGGGAAAAAAGGAAAATAAGTGTTATAGACTGAAAAGGTAAAGAGTGAGTAAATTTTGGAGTGGCCTTGAAGGGAAACATTACACCCTTATGTCTAGGTAAAGTAACACCCTTTTCTAACCCCTTCTCTACGCGTTGATGTTGTCCTTTCCTAACTTTGCTTTCTTGCTTTGCCTCTTCAACAAGCTGAGCTGACCTATTAAACATAATACCTACATGAAACAACTATATTTAGTACTGCAATATCAATTTCGATGATGGGCCAATAATAACTATAAGCTAATTAAAGTAAAAATCAAGGAAGATGTAACTAACCCCTTAATATATCATGCATCATATTAGTTATGGAACACATGCCTAATTAGGTTCTCTTGATTAACTATCCTGTTTAATTATTTTCTAATTATAATTAAAAGTTGATAATATTATTCATATCATAATTAAGAACATTGCTTTTCATGTGATATCTCTGTGTCCACATATCTATATATAGGATAAAAGAAGCAATTTAATTTATGTATTTTTAATTTTGTTAATTTTGAATTTTATATCTTATGTACTTTCTTCTTGGGTGGGTTGACACTTTTCAACGTGTATAAGAAAAGTTAATTACTTGATTCTTGCACACCCTTTATATTACCATTTAATTACAAGTTAAATAGAAATACAGTTTTAGTTAGCTGCTTTAATTTGCAATATAAACCATAAATCTTGGCCATAAAAGAAGTAATAATGTGCTTGCGGACCTTTTTTACTTACGTACCTAAAACCCTTCCATTATTTGTTTTTTAATATAGATAACCATTTGTATATCCATGCATATAATTCTTCACAAGGGGAAGAGTAATTTCTCAAGCCACACAAGCTAAGGATATCCCTCCATAACAACTAGCTTTTACTGTTTATACGGGAAAAGAATATAGTTCTCTCTTTTTGATTTTCTCTCTTCCATTCTTTTTCTTTCCTTTTTTATGAATATGCACTTTCATTTTTGGTACTATCATATGCCATCCGAATCTCAAAACCATGCTGCACTATAAAGTTGCAGCAAAATATTCTTTGATATTTGATTTTAGTTATATTACCAATATTACGATTAAACAAGATTCTCTTCTAGATAAAAAGGATAAATTATCAAAAGTAGAGGGAATAAAGCAATATAAAAAAAGATAAATGCTTCACTTGTGGGAGATTCTAAAGTAGAAAATTAAATAATTGGCTAAAAGAAGAAACAGGAGAATAATAAAGTAAAGAATCCAACAGTTCAAAATTCACCAACTGATCACATACAGAAATAAGACAATCTATAATTTAAGAATAATGATACATTTATTAAAATATTGAACAAATTTATTTATTAAATAATATGCATGGCATATAATTTATTAATATTTAATTCATTTATTATTATGATTTACCTATTTATTTAAAAGTTCACTTATATATTCATATTTAAGTTATATGATATGTCAATCAATAATATTTTAACGCATGTTATTTAATAAATAAGTTTGGTATTTTAGTATTTACAGTATTTAATCAAATTTCTTGAGAGTTAAATACACTTTCATACTTTTTAAATTGGAGTCTTTAAAATTAATTTAAATACTTCAAAACCTTTAATTTTGCAAAAAAAAAAAATACAATCTCATCCACTTGGATTAGTTTAACAAATTCTATCAAAATTAGATCACATGCAGCGCACGTGACTTTTTAAAATCTAATTTATTAATTTTTTCCAATGTAAAAAAATTTTAAAAAAATGACAAATATTTTATAATTTGCTGACAAACAATAACTTGACAATTAAAAATTCAGACTATCAATTTTCCAAATATATAATTTATTAACTAATAATTAATATAGAAAACTAGTAATATGACTTTTAAAAAGTTACATGGCTCCCTACTTGACTTAATTTTAACAAAATCTGTAAAAATTAATTTAATTGTATTAAGTTGTAATTTTTTACAAAATTAAAATTATTAAATTGCTTCAATTAATTTAAAATTTTTAATTTGAACAAATTAAATAATAAAAAATACTAAAGTGTATTTAATATTTTTGTTTATTTGTTTTTATGTGTCATTATTATTAATATCTTAATTAAAATATAAACTCGGATCCATCTAAAAACATAGGGCCCAAATTGACTCGGACAAAAGGAGGCAAATGAGACCAATCTCCAAAGTACACACTAGGACCCAATTTCATCAAAATGGACATAACTAAGTCACAAGGAGACCCAAGGAATTCATGTTCAATAGGACGTGGTTGGCCTATTTCATTCCACTAGAGCTTTGGTTGCTATTGCTTTGTTTTTCAAATCTCTTACAATAAAAATAAAAAACCTAGAATCCTCTCGAGACTTATTCATTTATTTTTTTTGGGAAAATGACACNGGAAAACAAAAGAAATAAAAACGAAATTAATACAAATAAAAAAAATTAATACAAATTAAAAACTATTTAATATATTCATTAGGTTACAAACGTTACAAAACCCAACAATCTCCCACATGAATAAATTAAACTAGCCTCATTCTAAACACAGGTGATAAAGCTCTACAGTTGGAGTCTGCATAGGACAGGTAGATGTTACTTTTTGAACATTCCCTTATGAAAATGTATTTAATTTACTGATTAAATGGTAGACATGGTGTCCTTGAACCATTATATCATTTATGTAGATGATGATACACCTCATACAGGACCCCTTCCTGATATTTTCCAGTTCTCACTATTATGTTCGTTTTGGCCATGAACATCGTCCTGGTTCTGCAAGAGTTTAAAGAATTGCGCCCACCACAATTCTCCTTGAAGCGGCCCCTCTTCAATCCCACATATGTGATTCTTCTGTTTCCATATAAACCTCATAGATTACCAAACATCCGAGAATTATTAAAAGCATAGCTTAACCTTATATCTATCACTGTTTTATCATAGGAATGGGTAAGGGTAAAAAACCCCCACAGTGATCCATTCCAGTCTTTACAATTGCGTTGTCCCGTTGAACCTAGATCTTGGAATCTCCAGTCACATAGGTCAGGTTTCCATCATATCGACTTTTCTTTCACAGGCTTTAATCCCATTCCCCTCGATGACTTCTCAACTAGTTCTCTATTTAACCCCTTGGTTAGCGGATTTGCAATATTTTCTTTCGACTTTACATAGTCTATAGAAATCACTCCAGTTGAAATTAACTGTCTCATGGAATTGTGTCTTCGACATATATGTCTACACTTTCCATTATACATGACATTCTGTGCCCTGCCAATTGCAGATTGACTATCGCAATGTCAGCTAATTGCAGGCACAGGTTTCGGCCATTGTGGAATGTCCTCTAAGAACTGACGTAACCATTCAGCCTCTTCTCCACATTTATCCAAAGCTATGAACTCAGACTCCATAGTGGAACGAGCTATAACTGTTTGTTTGGATGACTTCCATGTTACAGCTGCACCGGCCAATGTAAATACATATCCACTAGTGGACTTTGAATTCTTTATATCAGAAATCCAACTAGCATCACTATATCCTTCTAATACAGCTGGATATCTCGTGTAGTGTAGTCCATAATCATGAGTATATCGTAAGTACCTTAGTACTCGTACTATTCCTTTCCAATGATCTTGGTTTGGATTACTCGTGTATCTACTTNTAAGCATAAAATTTCCATTTTTGATTAAAAAATCTACAAAAGTCTTTCATGCATAAAAGTCTTTAAAAGTCATTGACAAATTGAATACTTCATTACTTTATAAATTTTTAAAAAGTTTTAATTGAATATCCCATGACTTTTATAAACTTTTTAAAAATCTAGATTGAATACCTCATGACTTTTTAAAATTTTTAAAAGTCTGAATTGAATACATCTAAATTT
The DNA here is from genome assembly GCA_003254975.1 of Ochetophila trinervis. Classification (NCBI taxonomy): domain Eukaryota; kingdom Viridiplantae; phylum Streptophyta; class Magnoliopsida; order Rosales; family Rhamnaceae; genus Ochetophila; species Ochetophila trinervis. The sequence continues at coordinate 141,886 of QANX01008135.1, read as the reverse complement.
TTTAACTTCACAAAAGTCTTCTAAAGTCTTGATTAAATACACCCCCCTTAAAAAGCTAAAATTATATTTTTGAAAATCATTTGGATTGTTTTGGTCCTTGTATTTTAATAATAGATTTTGAAAAACAAAATTAAAATATAATAACGAATCTATAAGATAATAAAACGATGTTTTGGGTGTTTTGTAAGAACAATTTAAACTAAAATACAAAACGGGTATATGCCATTTCTATATCTGAACAAAAATATATAAAGAGTATCTCTAATGATACTGTGGATTGTTCTATTTTTATTACCACATTATAAATATATAGAAAGATTTAAAAAAAAAAAAAACTATTCAATGACTCTGTCTATTAACTCTATTAAGCTAATATGGCAAAAAATAAAATAGATACTATCAAATAGACTGTCTACTTTCAGAAAGTCTGTTAGATAGTGTGACTAAGCGATTAACTATTTTTATTCTTTTTTCAATTATTTTAGAATTTTAAATAGATATAATTTAAAAAAAAATTATACATAATCTATTAATTTAATTGTGAACAGATTTCATTGGAGACTATTTTTAAATATTCACCGTCTATTAAATGGACATTTATCACATAAACAACAAAAATTTATATTATATGTGTCATATAGACTCCAATTAACAGTATCATTAAAAATGCAATAAATAATTTAAACGGCCATTGTTCTTGTGGAGAAGCTTTATGCTTGGGAAAAGAAATTATATAAAGGTCAAGATAGAAATTGTGTGGTTTTTATAGGTTCTTTTTTTTCTTTTCCTTTTGTGTTTGTGTTTTTGTTTTTTTCACTCTTTCTATTTATGTTTCTCTTTATCTTCGTAAGGCTCCACGTTGAGACTGTGCAATAAAAAAAAAATACTTTATTTTGTGACTTTGAGGTCATTATCATGAGCTGTATTTTTCTCTAAAATTTTTATCTTTTCTTATGGGACCAAAAATAATATATAACCTTGGAAGTTTAAGCATTTTGCTATAGTTATTAATCTTCTACATCTGTTGGGTGTTGGTTTTTAGGGTGTGACCATGAAAGGTAAAACATGAGGGGGAAAAAAAATGCTCTTCACCGCCTAAACACATTCAAAAGCTCTGCGTATCTAAATGCCACCGTATCTGAATATCATCCTCATCGTTTCATCTCTCTCCTCAGCTTCTTCCGTGTGCAGTCCTTCATTGCTCACGCCTCCAATGATCGATAACCATGGCAATCACAACTTCCTTCAACCTTCACCTTGACCCACGCCCAAATTCCATCTTGCTAGGATAGAAGCACGGCGACTACAAGCAAGCTGTGGCAATTAAGCATAAGGCACTTTAGAGGACGATGGGGAGGTTGTACCATGGTTTGCTTCTGGAAAGCTTGATCACAAGTCGATTTTTTGGGGCAGTGCTTTGAGATGCTGGTATATGAGATTGATCCCTCTCTGTCTCTCTTTCAAACAAATCGACTACCATCCTCTGTATTTTCACATTTTGAAACTTTTGATATTTCCATCGACAATGATACTGATATTGTGAACATTACAACTGCGCTGCTATGTAACAGTAACTAGACTAGTACACATTCACAAATCAACATACACATGGAAAGAAAAGAGCAATCCCTTATCTCTTTGATGTTTCATACATACATCTGTGACACAACCAAGTCGAACCATCTTGGAAACCAACAAATCAATATGAAACATCTTAGCCAAAGACATCTGTATAAGGTAATAAGTCATCATGACAACTTGATGTGAACTTGACTCTCAATCTCATAACTAAACATTAAACGAGCAAAACAAACATCCATTCTGATCCATTTCAGAGAGTTAATTTCTACATCAATTATAAAATCCTATCATATTAGCATGTCTTATTGCCTAGTCCACACAAATCTTTAACAGATTCCTAACTGCCCTGTACCATGTACCATGAATATGAGTATTCAATGAACAGCTTCCTTATTTCCACTCCAGTCCCTGCTGTTAATTCTTACACAAACACACCAATAACCACCATGAAGTAGAACGAAAACGCACAGCAATGGTTTCTTATTGTATCTACCAATTAAATCCAATTTATCTACACCAGACAAGTTCGGAAGGAAATCATATCTTCAAACCTTCCACAAATCAAATTCGCTATTAGCCAACTATGGCCTATGCATTTACATACATAGAAGCAATTACACAACTAAATAATGAGTAAATAATCATTAACCAAAGCAATTATAATTTGAACAAGAACTACCACATGTCAAGGAAATCCAATACCACATCCTCAAGTGAATTAGCAACAATATCATCTATAAACTTCTAAAACCCACTTTTACTTGCTAAAATCCACTTGGATGCTTAATAAATGCAATTTAACTTGGATCCCTGAAGCATTTGACAATATGGATCAATCCATCATTTACCATCCACGAGCCAAAACAAAGCACCCTGCTTGCTTACTACATAAGGTACATTTTCCAAATAATAATAATGTGTCGGAACATAAGCGAATATTAATTTTTATATCAGGAACAAGAAAAATATAAAACAAACAGAGAATGGAACTCCAAAAACAAAATTGAAAGCACTACTAACCAAAAACAAAATGAAATTAAAAGTAATAAAAATATAAACAGCCATCGTATGCAACACCATAACCATAATCCTTCTAATTACCAAAAGAAACACAAAAATAATCATAGTAATCGTAAATCCTAATATCGACAACCATTAACAAATCCCATCCCATTCAAAAACAGGGAAAGAATCGAAACCAACACCAACAGCCCAGAAAACCTAATCCTTCAAATCAAACACCAACCCGGCATTGCTTACCACCACCCACCATCTTCCCGGACCTACCACCATTAGAGATAGCCACAGCCAAATCCTCACACAAAATCCTAACCGACCTCCTCCTCATCGTCCACCCACCAGTCCTAAACACAACCCTCCCCCAAATCCTCACATCAAAACTCACCGTCCCTCGAGCACTGTCCCCGTTGATGGAGCTCAAGCTCCGACCGGCCACGAAAGAGTTGGTCGCCGAGAACGAAGCGATCACAGCCGTCCGATTCCTCTTGCCCTGTTCCAGAGGTGGGATTCGCGTCTGAGACAAAAACTCATTCTTGTAGAAAATGGAGGAGACGACGCCGTCGTAGGTCACGCTCAGCTTGCTGTTGGGGTTGTAGACGGAGAACCCGACGACCCAGTTGCCGGAGACGGACTGGGAAGCGGTGGAGGCGTTGAAGTTGGAGAGAGAAAGCGAATCGACTCGGAACTGGGGAACTCGGGGGCGGAGGACGAGCCAGATAATTAAGACGATAGAGCAGCAGATGATGAAGAAGAAGATGATGGCGGTGAAGAAGCGGCGGAGGAAGGTGGCGCGTGAGGCGGCAGAGGGATCGTAGGAGGGATAAGGGGGCTGGTACGATGGGTATGGGTAGCCATTGGGGTTTTGGGAAGGTGGAGGCGCTGGGTAGCCCGTTACAGGTCTCGAAGGGTCTCCCATGGCGGAATACTAAAGCAGATGCTTTGGACTTTGGAGCGACCACCCACTGGCACTGACTCTGTGTCTGTTACGAACCAATTTTCAATGTTTCATAAACTTCTATTACTTGCTTGCCGTGCGAAGTAATGTCTACTCTTTCTCGCAAGAAAAGCGGTTCTCTCTGCGTATACTATTACCGTATATACGCAATTATTTGCTAATCTTTTTATAAAAATGCTTTCATAATTACTATTTATTACTTCTTGTATAAGTTTCTTATTAGAATATATATATATATATATATATATATATATATTTTAAACAATATTAGTCCAAAATAGTTTCACTTCCAGTGCAACCGCCGAACATGTTTCTCCAGTATAAAAAATATAAAGATGCTCTTGTGGTAAAAAAATAGTATAAGATAAATAAATTACAAGAATAAATCACTAATAAAAATAATTATTAATCAAATTAACAACATATAAAATTATAAAAAAACTCACTAATGTAATTTTTCAGTATCTGATTCAAATTCAAAATAATTTTCAACCATGTTGCTATCAACTGGAGTATATCTGTATGAAAATAAGACAATATATCAAATATTAAAGCATCTTTATAAATATAATAAAAATATATTAAATATATTTACCGATTACAAAGACTTGGACAATTTCTTTTGTTATGTGATTGTCCAACTTTTCCAATTCATTATACCGCCTAGCTTTACTTTGAGCCTTTTTTCTTTTTCTCCTTTGAGTCTTTTTCCATATCTTTTTGCTCTAACTTGGTCTGTTCATTAAAGCGACGGTCATTCATATTACCAGTTTTTTCAGAATTGTTTTTTTTAGAAAATACTCCACTCTTAGAACTTTCAATCACTGGCCCAATCTTTTCAAGCACATTTTCTACACTACGAGTTAGAAGTGCACGTGCCTCTTCATTTTTCACAGCTTTTTCAATAATAACTGAAGCAAGCTGCAATAGGCTAGTTAGTCTAAAAAGTATAAAATTCTCTGAACCATCATTTAGCACTCGTTCTCCATCAAATATAATCATAGATTTTGCATTTTTGGTCAATCTATTTATAATATATTGACTTGATAATGAAAAAATTTGCATCTTTATCAAGCTTGCCATAACATGTCTACATGGAATTCCTTCACTTTCAAATTTCTTGCAACTACACAAAGCAAAATCCAAATTTTAATCATAAGTAACTTTTCTAACTTTACTTTCATCTTCATTTTTCTTCCCAACACCATACACACAATGATTGTCATCTTCAAATTTTAATTCAATTACATATGGCAAGCTATTCCACAATTCATTTTGAAATTTGTAAAATATTTACGAGTATAAATTTCTGACATTTGTTTTTCAATATCCAATGGAATTTTCAACAAAAGCTTTTCATTCATATCAATATGATAAGCAACTAACTCATCATGCCGTTGACGTGCAAGTACTCTATTAAACCGAGTGATAAAATCCATTAATGTGTTTTCTTTATAAATATATCTTTTGAAGAATGCATGAGAACTCTCTGTACGCTGGCTACTAAACATTCCAACTGAAAGTATATGGTTAACATATGCTGGCACCCATTTTGATCTTATATCAAAGATTGATGATAACCACTTATTGTCAATTAAGTTACTTTTTTCAATAACTTTCATCCAATTAGTATCAAACTCCTTGCAAGTTTATGATTTCCATATGCATTTTTTAAAATCTTTATAATGATCTTTATAGATTATAGCATCAATCTTTATAGAGAACTTATCCACTATATGTCAAATACAATATCTATGAAATGAATTAGAAAAGGAGTGAGAAATATCTCTTGACATTGCTGGGTCTTGATCTGTAATAATCATTTTAGGAAGACTAGCTGACATGACTTTTTTAAACTCTTCAAATAACCATATGAAAGAATCAATTATCTCATCACTTAAAAAAGCACAAGCAAATAAAGTTGTTTGACCATGATTGTTAACTCCTAAAATAGGTGCAAATATCAAGCTATATTTATTAGTGTTGTATGTTGTATCAAATACAATCACATCACTATAAGATGCATAAGCACACCTTGATGTAGAATCAACCCAAAAACTATGAGTTAATTTATTATCATTGCCTACCTCTATTTTAAAAACAAATCCAGAATTTTTCTCTTGCTCCGCCATAAAATAATCATTCAAGACATCTATATCATGTGCTTTCATTTCACAACGTAATGTCTTTTGATAATTATAAATGTCATTTTGTGTGCATCCTACATTTTCTAACCCTCTAGCTTGTAATTCAAGAATACTCATTTGCTGATGTGTTGGAATATTTACGGCTGAAAATTGTTGGATTAATGATTTTGTTTTGTTTTTTAAACCAAACGGTGGGATCTCAACAAATGCACTCTTCTAAGAGTTGTCAGTGAATGATTATGACTCAACAAATATGCTAACTACATAAGTTTCTGTTTTTGACCTCAAAACAGTAAGTTTTGTTTTACAACCTTCATGTGTTAATCCTCAATGTCTTTTCTTCTTACACGCTTTTTTATCTTTATGACTTCCTTCTTTATAGCACACATACACCTTTCTTCCATACTCATTAGAATATTTATTTTTTTGCTAGAATTACTTATAACACTAAAACCCATTTATTTTGCATATTTATTGTAAAACTCGTAAACATCATTTAGAGATTCAAATTTTTGATCCAATTTTGGCGTGTGATCATTTGACAATTGATGCAGAAAAACATTACTAGCCAATGAAGATTTTTGACTTTCTATTTCTTCAACATTATCCATAGAGACAATTAATCTAGTAAAGAAAACTATTAAATGAGCTTTGTAAATTTAATTAATTATTAAAAAAAATAATACCTGATTAATGAGAAACATAATGAAATAAAAATATTATAAGAAAAAACACAAAGAAACTCATCCAAAAAAATTCTAGAAATCACAATATTCTCTTAAAATAGCTTATGGATACATCGTTCATCTAAATTATCTAATTTTAAAGAATTAAGTAAATTTTATGCTATTATTAATAATCTATTTTAAATTGAATTGGCTATTTATATTTTAATAAGGTTTTTAACTTTTTTTCTTCTTCTTTTTTAGTTACAAATTAACCTTGATGACTTTCAAAGACATAACAAACATAAGAAATAAAATATCAAATAGTCCTACATCGAGTATTTATCGAGGGTCAATAAAATGCGAAACCGGCAATTTAAATATACCATATGCAAGGAAAGCACAGAGAGAGCATGAGAAACTTAAAAATAAAGGATTATTTTAATTAAAAAAGTGTAGCCTAGCAGCCTTTTATCTGTCTATTCCTAATCGAATTCCCTCCTGTCATCGTATCTTGTGTTAGAATAAAAAGTGTCTTCCTATGTCACATGGTCTATTTACAAGTAAAAAAAACAATAGAACTGCAATTACATCCACAGTAAACAAAATTTAGCATACTTCTTGTCTCGCAAAGATAGATTAGTTAGAAACAAGGTAAAAACGCTAATCATATAACATACATTTATCCAGTTTTTATTGACTTTCTCCAAAGGACATGGGAAAAAAAAAAGAAGCAAATAAAATACCATAAAACAAATTCCATATATCAATCTGACAAAAATAAAATAAAAAAGGAGGATAAATCTTCAAAACAAGGCAGCAGAAGAATTCCAGATCTAAACATAACAACTAAATATATCTGTAGACAATAGTGCTTTTCAAATCAGGAGAATGCAAGGACAAAGAAGAAGCAAGAAAATCTTTTTGAGTAAAGGAGCGAGAAAGAAATAGAGCAGGTCAAGCTAGATAAGAGAGAAGCCAAAATATTAGTTGTTTAAGCCATCTAAATTATTTTTAATATTATTTAAGATTTAATCTTTTTTGAGTTAAATTAAAAACTATCAGGTATACCTGATAGTAGCATACCTGTATATAGATATATAGCATATTTTGGATATAACTAGTAATTATCGTATTCTATATCCTTCTATATATTTGCTATGTTATGTATTTACATAATGTCTATGCTTAAAAGAGAATTACAGCTTCGATGGAGGGAGGGGTCTGACTGGCTTCTTAACTCTATTGAAGGTGACTCATATAGTTATGTTGTTTTTCCTAAAAGAAAAAAAGAATCACCTTTTCTTTAGATGGAATTTAATTACAATTTTTTTGTTAACAAACAAAGGTACCATAAACAGAGGGAGGGTCAGTAATTTCATGTCTCTCGCTATGGGAGTACTAAACTTCCAATACACAACTACATGGATCTCTCACGAGAAGAACAAACAATTAACACTTTTAAGAGAGCTGAGAGCCTCAGTCATAGACATCCCAAAACCACTAATTAAACATACAATTAGCTCAAAACATGCCCACTAACGCACTTTGATTCATCACTGCCCAAGTAAATCGTCGCAGCCACATGATCTTGTTGCGGCCTATTATTCTGGTTCCAATAGATCTTCAAAACAGTATCACCATCACTAACGCTTCGAAAAATTATTTCATAAAGGTGTGAAAACCGGCCTTGTTCCATATCAACACTAAGGCCACACTTAAACCTTGTATCGGCATGCAATGCAGTCATCGATGGTATTTGGAACCAAGGGCACTTCTTTCCTCATTTCTTATAACCAAACAATCCATATTCTGCTTGTGAAAATGCGTATCAAACTCTTTATATCTGTAAAGATAAGTGGTTAAGAGAATCTTTTATCATTGTAACTAACAGATTTGATTTTGTTTTTCAATGTATCTTATCTATTCTTTTTATTTTTGGTAAAAATGTATCTTATCTATTCTGTATTTGAAAGTTAATTACATCTTGTATTTTATTAGTTAATTCAGTATTACAACAGATGAGTTAGATCTGCATATTACCTGTGACCTTTGTTATTGAGGGGAAAAAAAAACCCTTATTTCTGTATCAAATTTTGAAGTGAAAACAATATTTTTGTTTATAAATTGTCATTTTGAACAAGGACAACAAAGCAAATATATAGAAAACCAATGGCAAAGGGCAGCCAAACCATCTACATGGGAAGGGAAAGTCGGAAATTTCTATTTTTTTTACAAATTTTCACAATCAGACAAGTTTTTTTTTTTGGTAGGAAAAAAAAAAGCAAAATTTTCTTTTAAAAGTCAATTTTTTTCATAAAAAATAAACATTAATAAAATATATAATTAATTCATTGTCAGAAATAGATTTTGTTCACATTATCATTAGAAAACAATTTTAAATTTGACAGTGTATTTATGCTATCTAAATTTAAACAATATTAATGTTTATGCTTTTATGTGATCCACATTCTAAGTTGAAAATGCTTTTACCATCCAACCAGTTAGCCTCTGAACAATTTAGCTCTGCCTTAAATTCTACTTTCCATTCATATAGTAATTGTACAGTTCGACTTTGACAAGGTTGATCATCTTGTCCTTTATGATACAACAAAATAATCAAAAAATTTGCCACAAACGGTGGATTTCAGCTGCCATGACATTAAGAATTAAAAATATTTCCCTCTACCTTCTTAAAATTGGCCATCTGACTCGGATTACATTTTCATTTCTCATTGAATAGCCATAATTGAGGCTTAATTGGAGGGGGAAAAACATATTAATTGGCCTAGGTATAAACTTTTGGCCATGTATGGTAAGCCATTAACATTTTGAATAGTTCTTAAATACATACCAAATAGAACTTGAAGGCCAAAGTTGGGTGGTAAGTGAAGGTTCTAACAAGTCAAACATATTATAAGCATTGAACAGACTTCCACGGTCTCAAGCCTAGTCCTCAAGAATTTCCTGCCGTTCAAGTTCAATAACATGTTCAGTTAGAGGTCTTACAGTGCCACTTGCTTTCTCACTGTTGACCCTGCACAGTTGCAATTGCTTTTGAAGACTATGAACAAGCTCATGAAGTCGATGAATGTTCTTTTCTTGCGATAAGATGATCTACAAAAAATAAGACATGCCATATGAAATTTTTTTGTTAAAGCATGATTACAAGACTTGAACCTTAAAAGAACTTGACAACATATATTGTAAACTCAAACACAACAAGAATAGTTGTGCTGCTAATATGAATATTATCCAGAAGGATCATAATGGTGTCTTTCAACCAAGATTTAAAACCCATTACTCAAAACAAATTCATACAACAGTTAAATTTCAATATATATCCAGAGTTGACCATGGACACCTTATACCCTAAGGCAGACTACACTGCAAATGATTATAATAAATTCTTCCAAGTCACCCAAAGCATTAACATGCCACAATATTAAATGGCCATTGGCACACATCTTTGTCATTCTCTACGCATTTCAACAACTCTGATGCACTTGTATGATAAAATCAATCTCTTCAATGAACTGTGAACCACAAACATGATACTGTCTTTTAACTGTGGGATTATAAATGCAATCATGAAGTCTAAAATGCCAGTTTAAAACAAATTAAAAAGTGCATGTTTAGTAAGAATGATTCTAATCTTTCACAGTTTCATCATTACTGCATGTCTATATATATATATATAGTGGTTCTTTTAGTAGGGATAAAAGAATAACTATACATATATGTAAAATAAGTCTCAGGGAATTTCTGGTTTAGTTAAATGAAGATGTTTACGTGGAAAAATTTAACCAATAGATAAAGTGATAATTAATATTTGAATTCAAATCTAAAACCCAATGGGGTGTGGAAACCCTTAGCACTCACCACATAATCACCTTACCTACCAAAGTCAGGAAAATCTGAGAATTGTTCTATAGAGTAAGTCTCTTATGAGGGAATCCTTGACTTAATTAAATCAATGATGCTTACGTGGAAAAATTCACAAAAACTACCAAAATTAATGAAACCCAAAAAAATGTGGAGGAAATGTTTGGCAGAATTTAGCACCGGTAAATAGTCCAAAAATCAAAGTAACCAAGTTACCCTCTCATCCTAGCAAAAGTTGTGTATAAACTTTCCAACAATTTTTTGACTTGAGCATTCAAATAGACTTATATAGCCTACCCTTTCCAAAGATGTATACAATACATATAGCCCCATCTTCACCTGACATGACTTCCCAATCTTAATATGGTCTTACCAACTTTATATTTTATAGTTATAATTATGACTAGTGTGCAACTGCAGAGGACATCCATACTTGAGCCTATCAAATAAAAAACAACACAAAATCCCGATCCCAATGAAATAATAAAACCTGTCGAACTTCTCTGCTCAGTGTACTAAAGGGAAGAACCTTGCAACCTCTTTTTCTGGTTACTTTTCTCACCATCTAAAAACCACAATTCAAACATACAAAAGAAATAGCTAACAACTTTTTTTCATGAACCAAGGAAATGGCAACTTCATAAAAAGAAGATGGAATACAGAATATTGGGATAGACTTTATACCTTTTCTTTTACTGATTCTTCTCTGTTTGAAATCTGTTGCTGCTTTTGGGAGATACTTGGAGTGGTGTCAAGGTCAATAACAAGCTGTTGCTTCCACTCAAATTGAGAAGTAATTATGAGTATCATCAACAGAAAAACAAGTAAAATGGGTCTTGACATTTTACAAGGAGTTCTCACAAAATCTGTTCAAGATTAAATCAGCACAATAAGTATCAAATATCAATAATTTTTTCGCTGTATGGTTTGCATGATTAAAGGAAAAAGAAACAACTGAAATTCCAATTTTTACACTTCATCCATTATGTTTTATGTTTCTTATATCGAATGATTTTTTTTTTTTTTTTGTTATTTTAAGTAAAAATAGTAATAAGGGAATCTAGCTTCTATAAAGCTGAAAATAAGCAACTCCACCATGAAAATGGGAAAATTACTCAAGACATAATATCAAATATGTCTCTCTGTTTGTTTTTCTTGTAGAGATTGACAAAATTGAGNTCAATAATTTTTTCGCTGTATGGTTTGCATGATTAAAGGAAAAAGAAACAACTGAAATTCCAATTTTTACACTTCATCCATTATGTTTTATGTTTCTTATATCGAATGATTTTTTTTTTTTTTGTTATTTTAAGTAAAAATAGTAATAAGGGAATCTAGCTTCTATAAAGCTGAAAATAAGCAACTCCACCATGAAAATGGGAAAATTACTCAAGACATAATATCAAATATGTCTCTCTGTTTGTTTTTCTTCTAGAGATTGACAAAATTGAGAACCCCGCTAATAAAGCATATGTGTAGGTTTTAATATATATAACCAAATTGAAACACAGGCCTAAAGAACTTATTTTTATAATTTTTTTTTTAAAAAATGAAAAAGAAAAAACCCAAATTGACTAACTCCAAATAGTTTGTCAAATCCAAATGGTTAAATGAGGTTCGATTAATCCATAAGAATTCACTATGCTCCAAGAACCAATCTGATCCAAACTCAAATCAGAGCTCAGATTTCGAAAGCCAGGTCTGTTCCTTTCTAGCATATTCTCGCTAACCAAGCAGGCTCAGAAACTCACAAGCAATGAAAAACTAAAAAAAGATAAAGATAAAAAGAAGATGAAGAAAGACAGAGATATAGCATAGAAACATAAGAATACAAAGGTAGGAACTTACAGATCGATGTCGGCAAGAAAAGGCTACGTTCATGACCGGTACACCTCTCGAGACTCAGAACTGGTCGAAAAAATATTGGTAAGTAAGTAAATTAGAAAGAAAGCTATTAATTATTAAGGATTTGATAGGGTTAAACAAAACGATGGAAGATATTTGCAGAGTTTGGTTTCTGGAAGCTCCAAGCTCTGAATTTGGGAGTTGGATATGGAACAAGTGAGAGAGAGAGAGAGAGAGAGAGAGAAGGGAAAAATGAGGAATTATGGATTAAGGTGAGGAGTATAGTGGTTACGGTGCTCCAGTGTGACAGAGAAGCTTTCACATCATAGGGAAACTTTTAGAGTGAAGCCGTTGTATTTATTTTGGAGTCTGAATCAAGCTATTATTTTAGAGAATGTATTTCTTTAAAATTTTAAAAAATTTTTATGAGGTTAAAAAATTTAAATGTATTTTAAAATTTTAAAAAGTTATAAGATATTTAATTTAAATTTTTAAAATTTTTTAAAAATAATTATATAAATTTTGAGATATTATTAATTATTTTTAAAGTCAATAAAGTTATGGAATATTTAATTTGTCAAATTTTTTAAAATATTTTTTTATAAATTATAAATTTTTGTAGATGTTCTAATAAAAAATACAAATATTATGTCTATAAAAAAAACTCACTCTCTTTTAAAATTTTTATAGACTTTATAATCACTTCAATTAAATTTATATTATTACATTATTTTAGAGTTATTTTTTCATTATTTCTTTTTTTTATCCTTTTTTTTTTATCTCATTCTTTATCGTGAAACCAAAGTCTAATTAAAAAAAAATGTTATAAGTTTTTTTTCTCTTTTTTATCATATATTTGCTGATAATTAATAATTATTTTTCTTTTCTTGATTGATTTGTTCTACAGGGATTTATATTTTTTTTATAAAAATACAACATTTAATTTTTTTTAATATATAAATATACCAAAGTGCAATAAACAAGTTATTTGGTTTGAGAAATGACCTAAATGAATATTTTTGTTATGATCATTTATTTTCGCTTCATATGAAAAGTAGAATATATAATATATTTTTAAATATTAAAAAATAAAATTAATTATGAATTTCAGATATTATTTTTTATATAATTGTTTTTATTGTGGTAATTTAAATTTTTACTTTTTTAAGAAAATACTGTTATTGACTAAAAAAATATATATAATTATGTTACTATGAAATCAATATTATTTTTAAAATTTAATGAAAATATACTAAAATTTTTTTAGAAAGAAGTTTATAAAAATCATTTAAAATTTATAAATCATTAAAAAAATTTATAAAAATCGTTTAAAGTCTATGAATTTTTTTTTTAAATGTTATTTAAAGTCAATCATATTTTTATAAATTTTATAAAAATTTATAAAATTTTACAAAAATCTGTGAGTTAAAAAATTCTGCAAATTTTTTTGACAAAATTTTTACTCATTATAAAATATTTATAATTTAATTGGTCAATAAATCAATATTATTTAGCCATGAATTAATAAATCTTAAACTCTTCAAAAATTTCACGTTAAAAAGCCCTGAATAAGAGGGAGTCACTACGATTCAAAGTCAATGGTTTGACACCCAACCGGATGCAAAAATGTATAAAATAAATAAAGAATTCGGCTGAAATTTTGGAGTTGCTCTAACTTGTTAAAAAATAAAATAAATTTAATAATAGATTAAACCCGTTTTATATAATACATAATTTCACCAGCAAAGACAAGCTAGAGATTTTGGAGTTATAAAAATAAAATATATAAATAAAACCTGTTTAGTAAAATATATAAAAATACACTGTAAGTAGAAGCTAGTCACATGAATGGCATTAACGCCTAGTTTGTTTTTTTTTGGTAGAAAGACTGCATTAAGAGCATAAAAAGCCTCTATCACAGAGGATTACAAACTAGAACCAAAAACTCCCTGACTGTCCTTAGTCAACAGGTCTAACAGAACTAGAGAAAGATTTATAGTTTCACGAATCAAAAAAGAAATTGCGGTTAAGTTCCAAAGCAAATTTGCTGCTCCGTCATCAGAAAATTTGAAGATCCATTTAGTAGTGTAGGCCGTAGAGCGCATTATATGTTAATTCAGGCCGTTAGCATTGTCCGAGTTTAAAATTTCAAACTCCAAAAGAATCGAGTTTGATTTTTTTGGATTAAAAAGATAATTTAAACCGGACTGAACAAGACTACTATTTTAAATTTTAAAGTCCGATGTCCAATCTTATAAATACTAAACTGGAATTCTAGTTTAAATGTTCAGACTTAAGCTCCAATTTAAAACTCAATTTAAAAATAGTTTTTTATATTAGGCTTATTATTTTCCTGGAATGGAGATGAAATCAGAGTCTTGCTCGAGTTGCTAGACCTTGACATTACTGGAGGACATGTTGAATATTAATTTGATATTTTCTACTAATTTTTTCTTACATTCTTCTCATAATTTTTGCTGCAGTGTATACTTGGAGAAATTTTAGGCATAGGAAGGCAAAGGAACAAGTCTAGGCTGTATGTAGGATGCATGAATTCTGGTACTGTCCTAAGAGCTATGCTTAAAAGAGGTATGCTTTTCTTGTCAAAATATCTTTTTGAGGTATGACTATTTGGTATATCAAATCTTTATGGCTATCGAACTCACTGATTCAATCCATGAAACAAACGAAGCTTGAATCACATTCACGCTTCAGTCACTATCTTTTCATTAGTTTTTTATTCGAGGATGAGAATAACTAACTTTGTACAAATCAGGGAATATTGCTTTCTTAAATTTTAGATTCCATACCCTCTCAAGCAAATTCAGCTTCAGTTGAACAATGAATACAGACAAAATTACTAGAGGGGAAAAATGGATTTTTCATTTACTTTTCAAATTCAAAACATTCTACTTACTAGACTGATCAAGCATATGTTGTAGATGCAGAGCAAATTAGAAAAATAGAATTATGAGCGACCAAATTGAAGCAAAGACCTAAAGCAGTGATTTTTATAATTTCCTTAAAAAGGAAAAAAAGAAAAAGAAGAAGAAGAAGCTAAAACAGCTCCAAAGAACCAATCTGATATAAAGACACTCCAACTAGATTTCAAAGGAAAGTTTCCTTTCCAGCACTTTATCGGCAATCAAGCAGACCCAGCAACATATAAACAATGAAAACTAATCAACAAAACAGAGCTACCCAATGAATTATAGGAATAAAAAGGTAGGAACTTGCAGATCGATGACGGAAGAAAAACGCTAGGCCCATGTTGGGTCCAAGGGGGTTTGGGCCCGGAGTTGGAAATGGAAGAAGGAAAGTGTTCCATTAAAATTCCAACTATCATTAAAATTTTAACAAACAACAATTAGAAATACTTTGACTAGGTAAATTAAAATTCAAAAGTGAATTTATCAGAGTAATCTATGTTAAAGTTGTATATTGATAAAATAATTTTTTATAATATTGGTGAAGTTTCAATTATAGGTGAGGAGCTTCCTATAATGCTTGTTTTGTGCTTATGATGTGCAACTAGTGCATATTCTCATTTTCAATGTCATCCGTTTCATATTTCAATTAATTTCGTGCATTGTTTTTGCTAAAAAATGTGAGATAAATGTATTTTTTCACTCACCTCCAAAATAATATTTGAATAAATTAAATATTAATTTGAAAAATTAATATAGAGTTAATTGCAATTTAGCATTTTAAATTTTTAAGTTCGTGCAATTGTTATTTTAAATTTTATATATGGTTAATTTAAGTATTAAATTTATCAAATTTGTACGAATTAGTCCAATTGAACAGTTTTTGATACGGCCGCTTAAGAGGTCACATGTCAAAGATGTGGTTTGTTAGGCTGAACCTTCATGGTTGTGCTATTGAAGCCTCTCAACTTCATTATTGTACGATTTAAACTCTTAATTTTTCAAATTAGTGCAAATTGTTTTAATTTTAAAGTTTCAGTAAATGGATTTTTAACGGGATGAACATGATCTATTTTATTTTTTAATTTGAACTTAACGACTGAGCAAACCAGGAAGCACACCATCACATGCCATGGAAGTGCATTGTCAGCACCATTTCTGGTGAGTGGATAATCACAGCTCATCCAGAGCTAACTAACAAGTTTCGAACAGTAAAACCATGTTAATCTTACAGCTCGAATAAATAAAAAAATATTATATATGATACTGCAAATTAAAAGAGAAAAATGATAATGTACTTGACAATGTTCATTCTATCAACAGTCTATACACTTAAATCATGAAATTAAACAAATTTGCATTAATTTGAAAAATGAATAGCCTGAATTGCACAACTATAAAAGTATAGAATATTAATTGCAATTAACTAACGTGTTTATCATGTGCACTTCCTTAACAATTTATCCAAATAATCTTCCAATCAGATTAATTCGTACAAATTTTAAAAATTTTAAAATTTAAATTGATGGAACATAAAATTGAAACTGAAATCGCACATTACAAAAAAATTTAAAATACTAAAATGCAATTAACTTACCCAAACACAAAGACAATTCAGAGAAGGAACCCTTTGCCAGATGCCCAGTTTTAGGAGTAAGTGAGCCCATATGCCTATGTCTTTCAAAATTTAACTATGCCTATATTTACTGTTATTTCCATCTCTCCCTTTTTTTTCCTTGTTTCTTTCTGCAAGTTATTCTTCTTCTTTTTTCTTCTTTTTTTCCCCCAAATCCAACCTCATTCGTAATCCCACGGTGGAAAATGAACAAAAAGAAATTATTTTGATCCACATCCCAACCCCTCCTCTCATTTTTGCTCACATTATGGAGGTCCATTCCTGTAAATAACGTTTCTATCTGTAATTATGCATAACGTTAACGTTTTTTTTTTGTTGAAGTAAAGTTTCATTCAAAAAGCCAAAGAAGCCTTAAACAAAAACAGAAACAGTCCGACTCAGCCTGAGGACGTATTCCTCGTAACGTTAACGTTGTACAATAATAAAACAGAATATATAATAAAATAAAATATTTATTAAATTTGAATAGTTCATTACACCATCTGTAATTTGAATATTTATTATAAAATACTTACAGTATAAAAGTTGGATATAAGATTTCGCCAAACGACTTTTTTTTTTTTGATAGAAAATTTCGCCAAACGATTACACATCCCTACATATCACATGCTACATGAGACTATTTCTATAGCTAGACGCCAATTTAATTTGTTTTTGTTTTTTGTTTTGCTTTCGGTGAATACGCCAATTTGATTTATTGGTGTAGATCTTTTCAGCACAAGTACTTTTCAGAATTCCAGCAAAAAAAAAAGTACTTTTCGAATTTTCCCAAAAAAAAAAGAAAGTAATTTTTAGAAAACTACAGTAACACCCTAGCTATCTGTTTTACTATTTTTATATAATAAGTATATATATAATATTTTATTTTTGTTGGAAAGAATATGTTATATAGTTTAATTTCCTCTAATTTTAAACGATTAAAATATGCTCTTCAACGACTGATCCAGTGTATTTACATATTTAAATTCCTTACTTTGCTATAACTGTCTCAGTAGAAAAGAATGCGTTTCCAACCGACGTAGGAGTGGAAGGCACATAACTAAGCGAATTTCACATGACATTTTTTCTGCATAATTTTAATTCCAAACTAAATAATATCTGCACTACACCAAATCATTCAAATTAACACCCCAAAAAAAAAAATTCCATTTATTTATTTTGCTTCATTAAAGAAAACTCCCAACCAAAAAAACTTGGCATTTATTTATTTCGGTTGATGGATTAAAACAACTCGAAAATAAATAAATTAGTTTTAGTGATTGAACATGCAAAATCCAGCGTTGAGAACTGTAAAGCCTCCATCTACCAAAAGATTAAGGCCGCTGACATACTTGGAGTCATCGCTCGCCAAGTAAAGTGCAGCGTCAGCCACATCTTCCGGCTTAAGATTCCGACCTTTGAGGTTGGAATAAACGCTGTAAACTCCGTCGTCGTCCAGCCGTAAGAAGTCCTTGGCTAAAGGAGTGGCCACCAAATAGGGCGACACACAGTTAACGCGAATGCCATACCGTCCCAGCTCCACGGCTGTGTTCCTCATGAGGCCCACCACGCCATGCTTAGAGCTCGTGTAGGCATGCGATGCTACCCCTCCCACGGTTGAACACACACTGGCCGTTGATATTATGCTGCCCTGCCCTTTAGGAATCATCACGCGAGCTGCATGTTTCGTGCCCAAAAACGGCCCCACCAGATTAACCTTCATCACCTTCTCGAATACTGCTTGATCATTGTCAACGATGTTGGCTTTGGGGGGCGTATCCACTACACCTATATTTTTCAAACTCACATCCAAATATAAATATGTGGCTGTAGATTCGAAACACTTTATCCTCATCTTTTAAATTAAAATTTGTTGTGAGGTATTTTCTTATAAAGCCTAATAATCAATGTAAGGCCTATAAATTATGAAGCAAAGCCACAAGTCTAATGACACATGTCATACGATCAGTGAAAAAAGACCAAATTCTATAATCTTCACCGTCCATCTTCTATAAATATGTAAACATGACATAAAAGGAAGGGGATCTCTAGAAAAATAGATGATCTAGCACCACTTTCTCTTCTTCTTTAACTTTCTCTCTCTCTTTTGAGATTATCTTATTTCTCTATATTACTTTGGCATCAGAAAAGGTGACGGCACATGTCGGTGTCTTTCTAACCGATTCATTTTTTTTTTTTATAGATTTGAAACTCCCAGTCCATGAAGCATATATGAGACAAAAAACCACCACAAACAAAATTTTTAATGAATAAATTAAGACATGCCTGCATTGTTGAACATAATATCTAGCTTTCCGTGCTTGGAAATGGCGGTGTTAACAGCATTTTCAACGTCTTGCTCCTTGGTTACATCGCAGTGGATGAAAGAAGAAGAAGAAGAAGAGAGCTGTTTGCAAACAGAGTGGCCCAGTTCATCTTGAACGTCTGCAATTAGGACTTTCGCTCCGTGTTTGGAGAAAAGTCTAGCTGTAGACTCTCCGATGCCGCTTGCCCCGCCGGTTATAATTGCCACCTTTCCTTCAAGCCTACATAATATATAGCTAATCAATTACAGCTACCTAAACTAATCTGAAATTTAATATATTATTGTTCTTTTTTACATACCTTCTTGCAGCAGTGGAGAGTACCGTCAAACTTGTCATCTTGGAAGACGATTGAGCGAATTCTCAATCTTGTGACGTTAACAAGTTTTGAGTGTTCAAAAACTCTTGTAGCTATATTTGTACAGGGATAGAGATATTTATTTATCTCTAATAAAAAATTCTATTTTAATATTTTTACTTTTAAATTTTGATATGCCATGTCCAATGAAAAATGTCAATGTCCATACCAAATTTTAACATTGATTCTCCAATGACATATACGAAAAAAAAGTATTGCCAAATACTTATTCTACCAATATTTTTTAATCTACTAATTTACAATAAATTGGAGCAGTTAGTCCCTGATCTATTTTCAAAGGTGTACCTACTTTGATCCAACATTTTGTTTTGACACTTTGACCTTTAAATTTGTGCTTTCGGTGCATTTTAATTCTTAAATTATTTTTTATCTATTTTTTTTTTTTTTGCAATTTTAAAAATGTATATTATATTCGATTGAACATATAAAAGTCGGGCATATTAAAATTACCTCTTTCAAAGTTTGCCTAAATTATATTTTGATATATGATATTAGCACAAATTATAACACTCTCTTTTCCATTTAATTTTTTATTTATGAGATGTATTAGCTCTCCTATGTGATAAAGTAAAATACAATAATACCTTTAACATCAGAAAATGTGACTTTTTAATTAATTTTATATAAAAAAAATGGGTAACTAAAATTTAAAAATACTATTTGCAACGGCTAGTAACTCCAAAGTTTACAATTACACATTTTAGAACAAAATTTAAAATCTAATTTTAGAATAAATATATCATTTTAATATAAAATTAACTTTCTAGAAATATATATATATATATATATAGTAATTCTATAATAAATATATTGTCATTTTATTAAAATAAATATTATCACTACAAATAAACTATCAATTACAACATTTTCANTTTTGTATAACAATTTTTTTTAGTTTTTTTTTTTAACCCAATAGTTCTAAATGCTATAAAATTCAAAGTCAAAATTTTTAAATTCAAGAAAAAATCAGTTAATAGGGNAAAAAATTAATAAAAATGTTTTTGTCAGGGAGCTTTATGGAGTCCAACATGTATGTTTTATAGCAAATTTTTATATATATACTCTTGCTTGTTTAGAAGTTAAAACGGTAACAAACACAAATTCTTACAAATAGAAATGTAGTTTTGTTAATAACATATTATGTTGTTTAAAAATAATATATTTATATGTGTATTCGTAGACTTGATGAGTGGATATAAACTTTTTAATTAGAAGGTTAATGTTTTTTAGATATAAAATTTTAATCTTTTAATTTGTAATAAAATATATATATATTCATCTTTAATTAAGCTTGGTAAAAAAAAATACATTTTTGTATTAATTAAAAAAATAATTAATAAAGAGTGTCATTGTAAACTAGCATACTATATTCAGTGTCAGTCTGCATTAATATCTGTAAAAATACTATAATGCATTTATTCCATAAATTTTAACAAAGAAAATGAAACAGAAAAAAAAATTATAATTTGTGCTAATTTTATATATTAGAATATAATTTATTCAAACCGATCAAAAGAGGTAATTATAATATGCCCATAAAAGTCTTGTAAAAATGTTTGATTTTGTAATTTTGTGTTGTTACAATTATGGAGTAAGGAGAGGAGTAGAGTGGTTACGGTGCTCCAGTGTGACAGATAAGCTTTCACATTATAGGGAAAATTTTATAATAACCAAAGTTGATATTTCTTGAGCTTTCTGTAGCATAGGCATATAATTAGTCAAGTGGCTTTTCTTCTCTGTAGTTTATAATATTTAATTTTTATAAATTTCCTCTTCAACTTTGACAATTCATGTGCTAATAAAGATGGACTCAGCTTAGGCTAATCATTTTCCCAGAATGTAGATGAAATCTAGACCCCTGACATTACTGGAGGACATGTTGAATATTAGTTTGATATTTTTCTACCATTTTATTCTTACATTCTTCTCATAATTTTTGCTGCAGTATATACTTGGAGAAATTTTAGCAGTAGGAAGGCAAAGGAACAATAATTTTATTTGTTTTACTATTTTTATATAATAAGTATATATATATATATATTTTTCTTTTTTTCACTGAAAAGTATATATATATATATATATATATATAATATTTTATTTTTGTTGCAAAAGAATATGTTATAGTTTAATTTCCTTTAATTTTAAACCACTAATATATGCTCTTCATCGACTCATCCATACTTTGCTATAACTGTCAAAGTACAAAAGGAATGTGTTTCCAACCGACGACTTAATGTAGCTGTGGAAGGCATAACTAAACGAATTTCACATGATATTTTTTCAGCATAATTTTAATTCCAAACTATATAATACATGCTCTTTACAAAATCATTCAAATAAACAAAAAAAAAAAAAAAAAAACTTTCATTTATTTATTTATTTTGGTTTATTAATTAAAAAAAAAAACTCCGAAATAAATAAATTAGTTTTAGCGATTGAGCATGCAAAGTCCATTGTTGTGAATGGTAAAGCCTCCATCCACCAAAAGATTAAGGCCGCTGACATACTTGGAGTCATCGCTGGCCAAGTAAAGTACAGCCTCGGCCACATCTTCGGGCTTAAGATTCCGACCTTTGAGGTTGGAATAAACGCTGTCAACTCCGTGGTCGTCCAGCTTGAAGAAGTCGTCGGCTAAAGGAGTGGCCACCACATAGGGGGACACACAGTTAACTCGAATGCCATGCTGTCCCAGCTCCACTGCTGTGTTCCTCATCAGGCCCACCATGCCATGCTTAGAGCTCGTGTACGCATGCGATGCTACCCCTCCCACGCTCGAACACACGCTGGCCGTTGATATTATGCTGCCCTGCCCTTTCGGAATCATCACGCGAGCTGCATGTTTCGTCCCCAAAAACGGCCCCACCAGATTAACCTTCAGCACCTCCTCGAATCTTGCTTGATCATTCTCAACGATGCTGGTTTTGAGGGGCATATCCAATATGCCTGCATTTCATTCGAGCGAAGTTAATTCAGTTGGTATGTTTTTCACATTTTTTTTGCTGAAGAAAAAAGGCATATCCATAGCGGTATTATGAGTCCATGAAGAATTTAGTGAGAAAGTCAAAATCATGCATTTTTGCAATTTCATGGGAGTTCGCTACTAGCAACTTTTATTGCTGGAACCTCCTAACTTTTCATACGGTAGTAAATGAAAAGAATACATAAATTATATGGAACTACCAAGACTCGAATCCACAATTTCTACAAATAGGTGTGATGGGTATGCTAGTTTCTACCACATGGGCTACATCCTCACATGTGTGGTATATTTTTCACATTTAAAGAAGATTTGAACTACATTATATTCTCTTTTAAATTAGAATTTTTAATTAGTAAATAAAATCATAATTAATCATTTTATATATATACACACACATGCCTGCATTGTTGAACATAATATCTAGCTTTCCGTGCTTGGAAATGGCGGTGTTAACAGCATTTTCAATGTCTTGCTCCTTGGTTACATCGCAGTGGATGAAAGAAGAAGAAGAAGAGAGCTGTTTGCAAACAGAGTGGCCCAGTTCATCTTGAATGTCTGCAATTAGGACTTTCGCTCCGTGTTTGGAGAAAAGTCTAGCCGTAGACTCTCCGATGCCGCTGGCCCCGCCGGTTATAATTGCCACCTTTCCTTCAAGCCTTCAAAATCAAACCAGCATATATATATACATATATATATATATATATATAGCCAATCAATTACAGCTACCTAAAATAGTCTGATTTTAATATATCATTTTTTTTAACATACCTTCTTGCAGCAGGGGGGAGTACCTCGAAACTTGTCATCTTGGAAGACGATTGAGCGAATTCTGAAACTTGCGATGTCAACAAATTTTGAGTGCTCAAACACTACTTACTACTCTAGCTATATTTGCACAGAGGATAGAGCTATATAATGATAAAATTTATTTTAATATTTGTACTTTTAAATTTTGATACGTCATGTCCAATGAAAATGTCAAAGTCAATACCAAACTTTAACATTGACTCTTCAATGACATATACGAAAGAAAAGTATTGCCGAATACTATTCTACCATATTTTTTTAATCTACTAATTTACAATTGACTGGAGCAGTTAGTCTCTGATCTATTTTCATAGGTGTACGTACTTTGTTCCAACATTTTGTTTTGACAGTCCCGTTCTTCTAGTTATATGGTGAAGTGGATGAATTATATCTTCAACATCACAAGTTCGAAAAAATATGGACATAACAAAAAAAAAAAAATATATTTTGTTTTGACACTTTGGTCCATTTTAATTCTTAAACTATTTTTTATCTACTTTTTTTGCAATTTTAAAAATGTATAGTATATTCTATTGAACATATATATGAAAGTCTTGTAAAGATGTTTGATTTTGTAATTCCGTGCTGTTACAGTATACTTGATAGCAGATATGAAATTTGCACTAGTGTCATATAAAAGTCTTGGAAAGATGTTTGATTTTGTAATTCCGTGATGTTACAATATACTTGATAGCAACTTTGAAATTTGCTGTCATTTAAAAGTCTTGTAAAGATCGTGTCATACAAAAGTCTGGTAAAAATGTTTGATTTTGTAATTTCGCGTTGTTACAATATACTTGATAGCAGTTTTGAATTTTGCACTAGTGTACTTTTAAACATTACTAGATGAAATATTAATGCGGGCCCACAAACTTTATTATAATGAGATTTATTATAAGAATTTGCCAATTGAAAATTTGGTAAAACTTTTGATTTTTTTTTAATATTATAGTACAAATTTAATAAATTAAAATATTTTTATATAAAAAATAAAAAATTAAATAAAATTATTAAATGTGTAAAATAAAATTATTAAATGTGTATTGAAATTTAAAAATATAATAAATATGTGTATTAAATTTTTATATAAAAAATAAATTTAGCTTTCTATATTTTTGAAAAGTTAAATCTTATTATATAGTTTAGTTTTTTTATTTGAAAATTTTATTAAAGTTGTTAAATTGAAAATTATTTTTTAAAATAAAAAAATTAATATTTTTAAATAGTCTATTAAAAATACTCTAACAATACAATGACATTGGCAAAGTTTGTCATTTACTATATTTTGGCGGCATGCTACGAAGATGGTCTTAAACAATGACATATTTCTTTATTGTTCAGTGGCAAAACTTTATCTCCAATAAATTATGTCTAAAATTTAAATATCTGATAATGTGTAATTTATTGTTGGAAAATATATCTAATGAAAACTAAACTAGTTAAAATAAAACAATCAGAACAAAACAAATGACCTACCTTAACAAACATAGACGAACAGAGTACATGCAAGGCACATTCAGCTACTCAAAAACATCAATGAATTTCTTTGTGCTTGTATATGAACAAGGGGAAGATAAAATTGATTTTACCCCATCCCGCTACTACTAGAATTATATATTTAAAATTCATTCGTCCACACTCATATTATATATAATCAAGTGGAAAAAAGAAGATTAATCCCTGAAAATCGACTTGCCCCTTTTTGAAAATTTGATTTGAAACAACCACAAACACAAATTCGTGATTCAATCGCCTATGGCAAAGTCGAAAGGATTCGAAGATGAGGATGATGTTCAAATCCCCTAGGAAATTTGGGATCTTGTTTTTTAAAAAAAAAATGTGGAATAAGAAAAAGTTCTAGGGTCAAAGGGAAATATAAATAAATAAATAAAACATAAAAAGGCGACTGTAATTATTTTTTTAACAAAAATTGATGAAATGAAATAAATTATTAAATCAGTATGTCTAGATCTTTTAAAAATAAAAAATTATTTAGATTTTAGACCGTTTTATTTGTTTATTTGCTAAATTAGCCTGATAAAACAGAACTATTAAAAAGAGTTTTTTTTTTAAAAAAAGATGATTTATTTATGTTATGTATCAATATTTTTTGAATAATGAACAGAACGGGTTCCTAATTTGCCTTACTACACGCGACCGTCTTTTTTATTTTTCTATTCATATTTTAGAGAAAAATAATGCCACCGTTTTCAAATGGACGACTTGGATTCATTATCTATTGAAAGTAATGTTTCCTTTTAAAAATCGGTTTCCCAATTAAAAACAAAAAGCATCGTGAATTAATTGTTATCTATATGATATATAAATTAACATTACAAAAGCTGTCACTAAAAATGTATATTTTATAGCAAAATATTTTTAACTACATTAAATACCGTTATTATGTTGGCCAATTGCCCAGTGGTTAACAGTTTTTAATCACAATGGTGTGGCTAAAAATACTCTTAGCTTGAAGAAATGCAAAAGTACATTATGTCACTATTACTAATTATTGTAGCTAAAAACTTAAAAATGGTTTTAGCAATGACAATTATTATGGCTAAAAAGCCCATGGCTTATATGCTATTTTTCCTATAGCACTGCAACAATTTGATGTTTAGATGGTTTAAGTTTTTAATATATTGAAAGTTAATTCAAAAATTATTTTTCAATTATTATTTTTTTAAAATAACTTTAAGAAAAAAATTCAGACCATCAAAAGTAAATTTTCATTTTGATTGTGTTTATATAAGGTCAACTTTGACATTTATTATGTTAAAGTATATAATTTAATTTTAAGCTATGCACTTCAAATTTGAGTTTATAAAAATAATTATATTAGATTATAATTGAATATGGTATAAAAACTGCAGAATAATCTACTTATAAACCTCTTTCACGTTCAAATCATATTAGAATATATTGTAATTCTAATAAAAAATGATACTAATAATTAGGTAAGTTGTTGACTTCAAAATGCTGTGAAGTGTGAACTAATTTTTTTATTTTTTTTAGTGTCGACCTAATTGAATTAAATTGTTTCCTATATAAAATATATGATATATGTGTTTTCACAAAGTGATCCAATATTACTTTATTTATTTTAGGGGGTTAGATCGAACTACGAAAAACTATTGATTAAACATACAAAAACCACTGTTGACAATACTAAACCCTCCATCCACCACAAGATTGTGGCCACTTACATATTTGGAGTCATCGCTACCCAAGTAAAGGACAGCCTGAGCCACATCTTCGTGCTGCTCAAGAACATGATCATTTTTTAGATTGGAATATATAGTGTAATTTCCATTTTCATCAACCTTAAAAAACTCCTTTGACATTGGAGTCAAAACCACATAAGGCGACACGCAGTTGACACGAATACCATGCTGTCCCAGCTCCACTGCGGTGTTCTTCATCAGCCCCACCAGGCCATGCTTGGAGCTGGTGTAGCCGTGCGATGAAACCCCTCCCACCTTAGAACACACGCTGGCCGTTGATATTATGCTGCCTTCTCCTGCTGGGATCATCACGCGAGCTGCATGTTTTGTCCCCAAAAATGCACCCACCAGATTTACACTGATCACCTCCTCGAATTCCCTCTTCTCGTTCTCAACGATGTTGGGTTTCACTACGCCCACTATGCCTATTTACATTTTAATTTATTTTTTTATTTTCTAAAATATTCGACAAAAATTAAGTTGTAAAAAGTTCGTAAAAGAAGAGAAAATATAAATAAGCTCTACAAGATGTATGCAATATATAACCAATATCTATAGAGGTTTAGGAAACTATATCATGTACGCCTTTAATTACAAAAAGGAAAAATTACACTTTAGCATCTTCTTTAATTAATACGTTATATTATGTAGCTTTAAAAAGTTGTATTTTTGTGTTAAAATATAAAACACCTCTCTAAATGAGAAAATGGAATTATAAAAAGATACGTTATTTTACTTTAGAAAAACGACATTAGTTCTAATAAACACATGTTTGAACTTGTACTGTATATAAAAAATAGTAGATTAATTTTGTCACTAGGTTGCATGTCTTCTAGCAGACCAATTATATATAGATTTATGTATTTATATACCTGCATTGTTGAACATAATATCGAGCTTTCCATACTTGGAAATGGCAGTGTTGACAGCGTTTTCCACGTGCTGTTCGTTTGTTGCATCGCAGTGGACGAAGGAAGTAGTATTGGACGACGTGGCATTATTGAGCTGTTCACAAACAGATTGGCCAAGCTCATCTTGGATGTCTGCGATTATGACTTTAGCACCGTGCTTGGAGAAGAGTCTTGCAGTGGACTCTCCGATGCCGCTTGCCCCGCCAGTGATCACTGCCACCTTTCCTTCGAGCCTTCAACATCCATGGATTAATATCCAACAACATTAATTAATTACGTACATATACATAAATATATATATATATACATACATGTATCATGTGTGGAAATATCACTTATAATTTATTGTAGATAATTCACTGTCATATGCATATAATTATACACATTAAATAGCTATAATGAAAAATTATTCTTAAAATAGTAGACAACATCANTTCATCTTATTAAAATGTTGATTATTACAAAAAACTCATTATGAGTGACAATATTTGTAGAGCTAAATTACTATCAGGACATTTGCATTTAATTAAAATGTTGAAAAAATTATTATCAGTGATGTTTAATGACAAGACAATTACTGATAACAGTTTTTTAATAACAGTAGTTAATATTTTAATAAGATATGAACATCTAATTAAAAATATAAATAAAACTATAAAAAGCGCTAGACGCTACTTTTCAAGACGGACCCTGACTTACTCATCCTAAACAAAAAAAAAATGTACATTAATTAATTATGTACAAATAAACACACACATTTATTGTAGATAATTTATTATTTTCAGATACCCATGAAACAGCTATAATAAAAAAAATTGCTTTCAAAATAATAGACAAAATCATTCATTGTAGCACTTCTGTATATTTATACAGTTATCATAACATCTGCATCTTATTAAAATGTTAATTATTACTAAAAATTCATAATGAGTGACGGTTAATGACAAAATAATTACTGATAACAGTTTTTTAATAAAAGTTAAAAATAAAAAAAATAAAAAAATATATATATATAAAAAAAATGCTAACATATTCTCAATGGCCAGCCAAAGCCTATCGTGAAAAGGTAGACGCTTTAAGCGCCTTTGTAGCAGAGAAAAAAATCAATTATGTATGACTGCGACTTCCGCACATATATATATCGTACCTTTTTGCAGCGGCCGAGACTAATACAGAGAAGCTTCGCATGGTGGATAAGTCTTGGGTTCAGTACACGAAGGCTGTGTTTGTGTGCTATATATAGCTTATAATAAATTAGCTTACCAAATAAAAACTAATAAGATTAAAAAAAAAAAAATCACATGGACCACTTTGGCTTTTATTAAAGTTACATTCATTATAGACTTCATCAATACACAGTTTAAGCTAAAAACTTTACCGCTTTTTGCTACAACATAAGTTTATAATTACTTGAAACTTTTTCTAGAACCCGTAATTTTTCTTCATGATAATTATTCTAAAACTCGTAATATTCATCCATCATTAATGTAACAAAAATTAATGACGTCCTAATTACATATATATCATGCTTTTCATGATTTTACAAAACAACTTTGTCGTGATATATATTTATCTTATTATGGTCATGATGTATGATGGATACAAGTATAGATAATTGGCACATATCTAACATTACATACAAAAAGTTTAGCAAAAATGTGTTCATATATATATTCATATGTCTATGCAACTGTGCAAGGCAACAAATTTTCTTCACCATATGTCATTTCTTATGACAATATTAATTAGACTGACTTTTCATAGTTGTCTTATATATATGCACTTTCCATAGACTAGTCTATGCTGACCATATTACGAATACTTCCACGTACGATTCAATTGGTCACCACCCACCACGAGTACGACGATAATATAAATCAATGCCATGTGATTCTTTTTTTCATTAATTAATTGAATTAATTTGAGCTTTCAAAGTGGGTCCAATAATGGAGTAGATATGGAGGAAATTTTCAATGCACAATATTGTTTTTTTTTTTTTTTTTCATGACTTGGAATCTCATCTAATTTGTTATATGCACCATCAATCAAACATAGGATACGGAAAACATAACAAATCAACCAAAATTAGTTACAAAGCTTAAGAATACCCCATATTTTATCCATTAGCTCAATTATTATCCGACAGTGTGGGACCTACATACTATATATATATATATATAGTAATGCTTTTTTTGGTAAGGATATATATAGTAATGCTTGGGTGGAGGCAATAAAACTTCAGCTGATGTGTCAAACCATATAGCACATGAGATTTTCACCAAAAAAAAACATATAGCACATGAGATATTTGGTAATAAGCTTTTCAAACAATGTAATGGTTATATTGTTTTATAAATATGGAAATTGTAAAATATAAATATTTTTATTTTATTAAAATAAAGATTGTCAATGTTATTAATGATAAATTTAATTTTTTTCACTAATAGTTTATTTTTAATGACTATATTATTAAATTTGTCACTAAAAAATATATTTTTAGTAATAATTTTTATTTTATTAAAATAAAAATATTGTAGATATACTCTATATATAAAAATATAGTATTATTTTTTTCTATTATAAAGAACACTCCATTATAAATTTACTGGGACAATGCTTATCTTTAAAAAGATCTTTTTTTTTTTACATGCCTATCCTTTAAAAATACATGTTGTTCGAAACGAATTGATAACAGAAAAATTAGACATATTTTTACCAAAAGAAAAGAAAAATCTTACATATAATTATAAAACGTTTGCACTGTTTTTTGCCGACTTCAAGAAAAAATGTTAAAACAAAAATTGCTGTTTATGAAAAACAAATAAAATTGTTGATAACACATTAAAATCAACATCAAATACAATATTTTGGAAAGTACTTTTAGCTGCGCCAATGAATTCACAATGACATAAATTTTGGAATTAGCATGACTGATGGCAATTTTGGGAAAGCATATGTTAATAATGAAATCTAAAAGATATGAACATATGTACTAAGATTCAATTACAATGGAATAAGCATAATATGAACATTCAATTACAGAAACCTTGTTACAAAGAGTTATTTGTAATAAACTTGAAATGTCGAAAACCTCCAAACAAAGACAAAAACAAAACCATTAAAATCATGAAAGCAAAAACTATAAACAATAGGTTACAACTGCCTGTTACCCTATCAGAGGAAATACTTTTGGGAGATTGTACTAATGAATTTGAACAATCGATTTTCCTAATTAAGTAATCACTATTGCTGGTTTCTAACGACTCCAATGATGACCTTTCATCAGGGATTTGTTTTGCTGCTTGCTTCCATAATCTGGTTCTTCGGCTTGCAGTACCTTGGAAAGGAGTAGTCTGTGTCAGAGTAGCTTGAGCAGGCAGCTCACATTTTTGTTCAGCCTCTGATTTGTTGGCAACTAATGGAAACATGTTAGGAGTAGTAGATATCAATGATTCATCGAGTTTGATGATATCATCATTCAATATGTCTGCAAAAAAATCTTCTTCATAATCCTGCAATTTATTATAGAAATGGATCAGAATATAGGATTATACCAGAGAAGTAAAGCACAAAATTTTCTGATGTCTATGGATAGACATTATTTCTCAAAAACTATTAACTACGCCATGAAAAACTCTAAGATTGTACTTGAAAATACCAATTGATGCTGCAAATTCTGCACTTTTAATTTTTGTAAATCATTTTATGATCATTGCCATATTCAACATACCTTCTGATGGCCAGAAGATTCTGGCTGTGTAACCTCTGTTGTAAATTTTTTATTGGATTCAGATGCAGAATCAATTTGCTCAATAGAATAGGATTCATAACTGCTAGTACTGCACTTCTTTGAACAGCCCTCAACTGTCTTATCCCCTTGTTCAATACCAACATCAGAAACAGCACAGTTACAATTTTGCGTAGGTGATAACTGGTGTTGACTTGAAGAAGCCTGGTTTGTTATATCACTTGGACGGAATTCACTGTTCTTTCGAAGGCGGCAAATGACCATAGAATCCTTCAAAAACAAAAGGCGTATAGAAATGTAAAGTTACAAGGGAGTATGGAAGAAGCATAAGTTTCAGAAAATGCATGCAGTGAGCAACCCTTCTCATCCATATGACATCTGCAGCAACTAGTTAATTATTCAACCAATTCAATTTAACCAAACAACATTTGAAACCACTATATCAAGCAGAGTCTTAGTGAAGGTGATTATAAAGTATTTATATCATCAAGGCACAACAAATCCTCCATGTAAGATGGAGACGTGTGCACAATACAAGAAACTTGATTTTCAATGATGTGACAATTCATTTGGAATTAGATGAAAAAAAATTAGTGGCAGAAGCTCTAGCAGCATATGGTCATTCAATAAGTGATAACAAGTTTAATATCATCAAGTCTTGGATCTTTTCCAAAGGAAGGGTTGTTTAGATTGTCCCTTTCCTCCATGGTCATCTGGCTAGTTTTTGAAGTATCTATCCATGAAAAGATGAAAAAAGAAAATCCCTGAATTAAGCTAGAGACAGCCTTGATGCTGGTATTTCGAAAATAATACATCTACATGATTCAACAGCCTATGGCATTTCCATATTCTATTCACCTGGACCTCCTACACTCAATTTCCTCATATCATACCTAATAACCCCATCCATCTGTCTATAATCTGTCATTGAAACTACTCTTTAAACAAATGAAAATGAGTTATCACAAAAAACAGCATGGAGCATAAAATGAAATCAGGGACTAAAATAAGATTTAGAGAAAACTTTGCACCAAATACTTTGCATAATATTGGTACTCTAGTGAACTAAAAATAATCACCTGGGATTTATCATTCATGCAGTATTCATGCATAATCCATTCTGTTCTTTCCCCTTTTGGGGCACGACCAATGTGGAAAACAAGTGTCCTCTTGGTACCAATAAAATCTGAACCAGACTTTACATTTCTTTCTTTCCCAGTGGCTTTCCAATAACCCAATTCAGTTGCCCTCTTACTTTGTGAGCCATTTGGATACTTCCTTCCACGTGGAGAAAAGAAGAACCATTCATTATCTGATCGAATGACAGATCTGGCTGGTCACAAATACACCAGCACTAATCAGATGCCAAACCCAGCAAAAAGAGTTAGAAACTTAAGAAAATTGAACCATAATTGACTGACGTGCCACAGGACAATAATACGTACAATTAAACCAGCACTCAGAAATTAAGCATGTCTAAAACCCAGCAACAGCTAATTAACTTCTAGAGAGGATTGCACCAGACAGACTTAGGTCTATATTTCAACTTCTATAACTGAACCAGAATAAAGTCTAAAAGTATGAACCTCTCTTTCTCTCTTTCCCTCCCAACATATTTAAAAAATTTCTAGGATCTCTGAGAGGGTCTAACCATAGAACCATCAGAAGCCCAAATGACATTTTCATCTTTAAGTAGTCTAAACTATATAAGCCTAACATTGAATCTCAATCTCCTTGCCAAGTAGGAAAAAAGATATTCCAATACGTGATCAGGTAAAAATATATTAATTTTTATTTATTAAAATGTAAAAGTTTATAATTGAAATTTGTAACTTCTATACAACTTAAATATGTATGACCCATAAATATAAACTATAAATAATTTATAAAGGGCTCATTCCAATTAAAAAATGCCAGAGCATGTCCTTAATACAGAGACGTATAAACACACAACCCATTAAGTACACCAACATTAGGAATACTTGGGTTCATTTTACTAAACTTCTATCGACTTCAAGCCTAAACCAAGCTGAATTGATGCAACTGTAAAACTCTTATTTTGGCATTATCGATTTATTAGTTTACTAAATCCATATTAAATAGTCTTTTAAGTCAATACGTGAGCCACTTAAAACAAAATTTTGTTTTCAGCAACCTCCAAAACCCGAGCTTCGCTCGCATTTCCCAGTACCTTGTTGTTTACTTTGAAGTTTCGTCATCAAATTCCAACCAATTCGATTTTTCAGAAAACAAAAAAAAAAAAAAAAAAAAAAAAAAAATATGTTTTTGTCAGCAAAAGAAAATGTTTGTGCAACTATTTTCTTTTTTTACTAATATTCTTTTCAACGCTATGTCTATACTAATAAACTTATCATTGATTTTTATTTATTTATAAGAAAGATGAAAATCAAACAAACAGAAATTTTTGGAAGAAAATATAAAAGGAAAATTTTTTAAAATAAAAGAAGTCCCTCTGTTTACCCCAGCAAGGGTATTTGCAAGAAAAGAAAAAGACGAAAACCTGGTAAGTCCCAAGGCTCGTATTTCCAAATCTCAATCTCGGAGATGATCTCAACACAGTTTTGAGCACCCTCAATCTTCTTCTTGAGGTAATAAGAAATGAGCTCCTCGTCAGTTGGCGAAAACCTGAACCCAGGAAACATCGACGACGTCACTATCGAAATCTGCGCCTCTCCCGACGCCAACCCACCAGTCATCTCCATCTCCATCTTAATCTCCATTTCCCTTTCCCAAACGACGACGCTTTTGCTCTGCTCCTCTCCCGATGCCAATCCCCCAGCCACGTCAATTTCCCTTCACCAAACGACGGCGTTTTGGCTATTGCGTGGAAAGTAAGAAAGAAATAAATAAAGAAAGAAAAGGGGAAGGAAGAGAATCAGGCAGCCGAAAATTAGAATTGGGTTTGTCTGTTGGGGTTTTAGGGTGGTGAAGAATATTGTTTCAAGCTGAGAAGCTCACAGAGAAAGAATAGACATAAAAGGTTTTGGTTTGTTTGTATGCTTTTCTTTGTCTCTGTTTTTTGCGTGTCCAAAGCTTGCCCTTCGTGCAGGGAAGGCCATGCCCACGTGGGTTTTCTTACACGTGTCTCAATGCTTTGCCTACATGGCAATAGATGTCAAACACTTGCACACTTTTCAAGCTCAACGTTACACTTTTATAAAATAAAATATAATATGCAATGTAAATCTGCATAAATATTATTGTGTTTATTATGAAAAATAATTTGTTATACTATATTGCTTACTACGATGAATGGTTTGTTATGTGAAAATAGTTGCTTATAAAAGTTTTGCTCATTTCCTTAAATGGGGTCCAGTAATTAAGACTATCCAATCCATATTGAATAATGAATGCTTGATGGATTAATTTTTCGTTGCCATTGATTGGTTCATGTCCGTTTGTTATAAGGACTTGTATAGTCGTATGGTGGAGTTTTTTCCTCTCTTTTAATTGATGGAGTGTCAATGTCTGAATTTTTTTTTTCTGATTTTGATGTCGCAGTTCTATCCGTTACGTGGTTAATCCTATTCATTGTGAATACAATGACGCGTTATATTATTGGTCATGCCATTTATTCCCATCCAATCCAATAGATGCCTACTTCAAATGAAAAATAAAAAGTTCGTTCGCCATAGCTCGTAAGAACTTGTGGAGTAATTTGGGTACAACATTGATCATTTTTGCCACTGATCTTCTTCTCTTCCTGATCAAAATCTCTCCAAGGCCAAGTTTGAGTTTGATGTGGTTGGACATTATTGTAGGCCAGATGTGCTGAGCCTTGCATTGAATAGGCATCATCCTAGTCCACGTTCACATCTCCAACCAATCAAAACTAGAAGCGCTTAGAGCAACAATCACTCATCCTCATTTATACATCTTGCTGTGAAACCAACTAATTGTTAGTTGTTACTTGAAATCAAATTTTCAAGTGAAACCATTTTCTCTGTGTAGAGCCATTTTGTTCATGATTTTGAGTGCACATAGCTCCACGTCTTTATGTTGAATTTATAAGCGCATTCTTTTGGTAATCTTTCTCTGTATAAATACAAAACCTCAGTAGCTCATATAAATACTAAAGGGTTGTATTCATCTAAAAGCATAATGTATTTTACCACTTCAAACTCCTACAACCTGTTTTCAATTCAAAAGAAAAACTATATTAGAATCCACTTAGATTTTTATCTGCATTAAATAAAAAGAAGAGCACACAAGCAATACACATAAATCGATACACAATTAGAAGGGAAAAAAAGAAAAGAAGAAGCCAAAAATAAGCAAGCAAGAGAAAACAGGGGAGGAAGTATGTAAAGCTTCAAAATTCAAATTCTCTGTCTCATTCTGTCTCCTTTCCATATTGTTGCCCATTTTCTAAAATTTTTAACAACCATGTCTTGTCTGCCTCTTCTTGGTAACAATGTCACCAAGAACTATTCCAACAGCTAGACTACTCGTAAATCCAGCCAATACAAATTTCCAATCTAATTCGATGGAAGATCCCAAATCATTGTTTTCTTCTAAAAAAATAGAAGATGGAGGTGGAAAAACCTTCGAATTTTCACATTTCTTTGGCAATGGATCACCACACAGTCCTAGATTCCCCTCAAATGAACTATGCTCCATTGTATTAAATTGATTCCCTAGTGGAATTGGCCCTGTAAGGTTGTTGTGAGAAACATTGAAGCATGCAAGAAATCCGAGTTGCTTCAATTGTTGATGGATCTTCCAAGAGAGATTGGTTCGAGAAAGGTCTAACGACTCAATCACTGATCAGTCTTAAAAAGATGTTGGGATACAACCAGTGAGCATGTTCTTCAAAAGGTTCAATGTGCGAAGAGCCTTTAGGTTCCCAATGAATTCAGGAGTTTCTCCTTCAAACTTATTGCTTGAGAGATCAACAAAACCAAAAAAATCTTGATTGGCACTATAGTATATCTCCACCCCTTCGTATTTTATTGTGATTGTGAACCAATACATGTATTCGGATTGGTAAGAGTTTGGAAGAGTATATACCAATTTGCATCCATTACATAGCATTGTTGGGAAGGTTGAGAACTGTCATGGCATTCCAGTTAAGCATGTAATGATATGGCAGCTCACCTGTGAAGTTGTTGTCTGACAGATCAATAACTCGCAACTTGGGAAAGCACTTTAAATCCTTTTCAGGTTTCCCAATCATGCCGTGGATTCCATTGCGGTGCAGTTTGAGAACTTTCAAGTCTGGAAGAGATCCTAACCAAAAGGGAAAAAAAAATCATTCGACTGGTTGTTGGAAAGAGAGAGTGCTTCAAGAGCCATACAGTTTGACAAGGATTGTGGTAGTTTCCCCTGCAACTGATTATAACTGAGATCAATCACTTTCAAATTACTTGCGTTGTTGCACATTTGAAGAATGCTGCCTCGAAGAGAGTCGTTTCTTAAATTCAACGCGGATAGAGAGTTGCTGGAGTGTCCCAAGCATTGTGGAATCATGCCTCTTAAGTTGGAATTGGATAAACTGAGCGAAAAAAGAAAACTCAGTTTGCAGAAGAGAGGTGCAATTTATCCTGTCAGCATGTTGTTTGAGACATTATAGTCCACAAGGGATGGAGAAGGAAGAGGTAACTGTCCTCGAAGCTTGTTAAACAAAAGGTTTAGTTTTCACAAGTTAGAATGGAAGAGAACAATTGTTGTAGATTGGTGAAAGCTTGTTAGGAAGTTTTTGGCAATGTTAAAAATGATCAAAGTGTCTAAGCTTGTGTTCCATATCCATCTGGGAATTTGGCCATAGATTTTGTTTTCAGAAAGTACCAGCCATATCAGATTGCTTTGGTACCTAAGGAAATTTAGGAACTCAGCTAAGTTGCAATTACCCAATGATAAATGCTTGAACTTAGAAAATGTTGTATTTATGTTTCATTTTCCAATGAACAATGACAAATTGGTCAGACCTAGTTGGAGTCTGAAGAGACTTTTCATGTTGAAAAACATATCAAAGTTCACAGTGCCAACCAAATTGTTACCACTTAGAGAAAGACCTTGAAGATTCACAAGTATAGATAACCATTGAGGAACTAAACCACGAAATTCATTTAGCTGAAGATCAATCCATGTTAATTGGGCAAGGTTTCCTAGCCAAGATGGGATTGTACCAATTAGATGATTTCCAAACAAGGATAAAACATGAAGCTGAGTCAGATTTTGAAAAGAAGATGGAATGTAACTGCTTAAATGGCTATTATCAAGATTTAGATAAATAAGGTTAGTAAGTTTACCAAGTGAAGATGGAATAGGCCCAGAAAAATTGCAATTGCAATTACAAGCAGCTAACACAGCCGATGATTCATACTTTCCAACTGAAGTTAGGCTTCCTGAAAAATTTGTGTCTCTAACGATCAATATTGTAAGAAGACTACCAGGGTGAAGTTCAGGCAAGTAACCAGTGAGATTTTAATTGTATCGGACACTAACAATATGTAGATTCGACATTTGAAAAACATTTAAAGGAAATATACCATACAGTCCACAATCTTCAAGAAAGAGAGATGTCAAAGAAGTGAGATTTACTAATGACTCTGGCAATGTGGATGTTATTTCAGACGCTGCTAAGATTAAGCTGTTCTAGGCTAGTCAAGTGTTGTACAAGGTCATTAAACCCAAAACTTCCAAGTTTCAAAAACTTTCTCCACTGGTAATATCATAATTTCTAGAAATGTCAAGAGAAGACAAATTCGACAGATGAAAATTTTCAGATGGGACTTGACCAAAAAAGGCAGAAACTGAAAGGTTGAGACAAGTCAATCTCGAAAACTGACCGATAAGAGGAGGAATTTTAGAGCCATTAAAGTAATTGTCAGCCAGGCTGAGCCTGCGAAGATGAAAGAGTTGGAAGAGGGTAGAGTTGGAGTTGAGAGAGCCATGGAAAAAGCTGCTGCTAAGATAAATGCTGATCACATGACCTGTGTGTCCATCACACTGAATTCCATCCCATGAGGCAGCAATTGTTACTCTCTTCAGGTTTCCAGTGTAGAAGTTTGGGATAAGCAGTTTCAGAACCAGAAGCATATTTGTTGATGAGAAAGCTTTACTTGAATCACAACAGAGCAAGCCTGTCATCATCATGGCAAGAATGCTGCTCATGCACAGAATTGGCAACACATTTAGTAACCACAAAATTATACAACAAAAAAGCAGTGTCAAAACAGGCGCAGCATCACAATTCACAAATAAGCACATCTCAAGCATGTGAAGAGAACCCCAAAATATTCATCAACTTATAATTTTTTCTGCCAAGTACCAATTATATTTGCGGTCTCATAATTGCAAATATTCCATTGCCATTCTATATTTTACATATATTTATAGGAAACATTTTTTTGTATTAAAAATTTGATGATACTCAGCTATTTGCTTAATTTAAATAAAGAATATATTTATTATTTGGGGAAAGGGGAAAAAAAAAGAACATATCTGGTTTTAATAAAAAAAACTAATTACTACACCAAGATGCAAAACACTTGCAATAATATATCTGGTTTGTCGATTATATATCGAGTATAATATTAATAAGCGTCCTATATGATTGTCTAATACACCGTTCCTCTGTTGCTTTTCTCCAAAAATAGAATATCCAATTACAGGTGCAACCAACTCTACCAATATTTGCACTCTTCTATACTTTTTTTTTTTTTTTTTTTTAACTTTGTAATGCTTCCAAGAAAAAAGAAAATTAAAAAAGATCAAAAAAGAAAAATGTTTCCAAAAAAATTACAAAAACAAAATGAGAACTTCTCGTTTTCTTATTTAAGTTAAAACAATTTATCAATTTAAAATCTAAAACATATAATTTCTTAACAAAATAACTAATTAGGTATCAAATTTTCACAATTCATGCATACAACTAACTTTGTATAAACACATAAATATAAAATAAATAAAAAACAAATATTTTAAACTACAATGTTTATTATTTTAATACAGAGCTATCAAAAAAATTAACAATTACAGTTTAACAACACAGTAAATAAAATGGTTAATTATGTAATTTTGAAAAGAAGTTGATATTTAACACGGCAAGATAAGTGGAATGTTTTCATGTTTGGCCACTTCAACACTCAAGTTATATCTAAGCCGTTTTACCAAAAAAAAAAGTTATATCTAAGCCGGTTTGAAAGCGTAGTATCTAAAATTAAAATATTTAACAATTTTTTTTATTATAAATTGAAATGGAGAATTTTGGTATTAAGAAAGTGTTAAACTTTTGATTTAGATATGTATTTTTAATAATTTTATCAATTTTCTCTTTTTACCCTTTGGAAGAAAAAAAATAAAAAAATAATAAAGTTGGAAGTTGGATTAGAAGTAGGTTTAGCAACGTGTCGTGTTGAATCGTGTTTGTGTTGTATTTTATTCGTGTTTACTAGACATGAACATGAGTATTTTATTTTATTTATTTAAATTAATATAGATTGTCAAATGATAAATCATTATCAATTCATATCTATTAAGTCTAAATACATATTCAAATGATATGCTAAACATCTTAAAAAATATATATTAACATACTAAAATTCAACATAAATAATAACTGTGAATTTNTAAAATATTATAAACTAAATTAAAATTGAACATTAAATACCAATAATAAAAATAATAAAAAATAAAATAAAATATTAATATATAAATAAATATAAAAATTATTATTTTTTAATAAAATAAAATATAAATTTTATAATTTTTTAAAATAAAAAAAAATAATATAAAAAATTAACTATAAAAAAAAAATTAAACCTTAAAAAATAATTAAATTATTATTTTTTTTATCGTATTAATATATTTCATTTTAAACTTTTTTTTTTTTTTTATCATTTTTTATCGTTATCGTGAAACAATCATATATCAAACTAATTAGATATTGTAATTTGCTAATTATTGCGTCTAACATTTTGCATTGTTCTAGAAGTGTCGAGCAGGAAGGGAGGAGAATGTAGACCAGAGGCGGCTAAAAGAAACAGAGAGTCCAAAACAAAAACAGAGAAATTCGTAGCCACACAAACGCCATTAAAGCAGTGCCAGCAGGAAGGATCAAGCTCTTCTCTCTCATCTCTTCTTAGTAAAAATGTCGATTGTACCCTCCGTACCAATCAATGAAGGACCTCTGTTCGCAGAGGTGGACATGGGTTCCGACTCCTCTGCACCCACGGTTCGAGCCACCGTGGTCCAGGCCTCGACCATCTTCTACGACACACCCGCCACTCTAGGTCCTACTGCGTCTTCCCTTGTCTTCTTCTTTTACTTTATTTATTGCCCACAAAGGAAAAACAAAGATTAATTAGTAAAAACTGTGGCTTATGTATATAT
Source organism: Ochetophila trinervis (assembly GCA_003254975.1). Classification (NCBI taxonomy): domain Eukaryota; kingdom Viridiplantae; phylum Streptophyta; class Magnoliopsida; order Rosales; family Rhamnaceae; genus Ochetophila; species Ochetophila trinervis. Next base: position 101,516 of record QANX01008135.1, on the reverse strand, counting down.
ATTTCATATGCATGTACAGATAAGGCCGAGAGGTTGCTTGCTGAAGCAGCTGGGTATGGAGCTCAGATTGTTGTGTTTCCGGAAGCTTTTGTGGGTGGTTATCCTCGCGGTTCCAATTTTGGTGTCACCATTGGGAATAGAACTGCCAAGGGTAAAGAGGAATTCCGCAAGTATTATGCTTCAGCCATTGATGTTCCCGGTGAGTATGATTCTCTTTCTCATTCTTCTTCATTCTTGATGATTGAGCAATATGTGGGGCTTCCGTGATTGGTATGTGGTTCTCTGGGTTTTAGTGGTCCGTCATCAAAGTTTGAATATTCGAAATGCTGTATACTTAAGACACAGGATAGACTAATATTTGACTGAGTTGTCCAAGCTTGATCTTGACTTGAAAGTTTTAGGATTTGATATTGACAAGTTTCTTCTAGTAATAAGCATCGTTGAAGAATGTAAAGCATGAAGATCCCAATCATCAACAAAATGATTCATCAACCAAAAGTGTGAACAAGCATGCTAGATGATATGAAAGCTGTTAGAGGTGTTATAAGTCTAAGGTGGTCCTGATGTGTTGTAACAGTGAATAGTTTTAGAAAAAAAAAAAAAAAGAGATTAGTAGGGCAAATTGAAGGTCTTTGGTCTAGTGGACCACAACCAAGGTGGTCCTGATGTGTTGTAACAGTGAATAGCTTTAGAAAAAAAAAATGAGATTAGTAGGGCAAATTGAAGGTCTTTGGTCTAGTGGACCACAACCATGGCCTGGTTGAATTGGGCGCATGGCTTGGTTGACCAAACTTGGATAACAACCAGAACTATAACTACTGAATTGTAGTTGAGTACCTACTGCGTGTTCTATAAATATCCACTCTAGCCATTTTGATCTTTTATTGATATGATGCAGGCCCTGAAGTTGATAGATTAGCAGCAATGGCTGGAAAGTACAGGGTATATTTGGTAATGGGAGTGATAGAGAAAGATGGGTATACTCTCTATTGCACTGTACTGTTTTTTGATTCTCAAGGTCATTACCTGGGAAAGCATCGAAAAGTCATGCCAACATCTTTGGAGCGTATCATATGGGGCTTTGGGGACGGATCCACAATTCCTGTTTTTGAAACTCCAATTGGAAAGATTGGCGCTGCCATTTGTTGGGAAAATAGAATGCCACTTCTAAGGACAGCAATGTATGCGAAGGGTGAGAATTGTTGTATCCTAGAGGTTAAAGTTGCATGGCTGATATTCTTTTAATGCATGCATATGCATTGTGTGTCTCACTTAAATTAGTACTGGTTTGCTACAATCTGTTTATATTCCCCATTATGGTTCACTCTAGGTACTCATCTTTTATATGTCATGAGCCATGACCCCTCATTCAAGGTGGCATGGGTTTTAAGCTGCTGAGATAGTTCAATTTTAGCAGCATCTAGCAATCTATGTTTATAAATCGTGTACATCCATTTATAACCTTGAATCATTAAAAACATGTTTGAAATATAAATTTGTAGATGCTGTTTAGGAAGTTCCTAAATAGTTGGAAAATGGCGAGAAATTGGAAAATTTAGGTTGTGAGTTTAAAAAGTGATCATACTGCAATGGCCCTGTTTCTATTGCAAAATAATTGCTAGTTGCTACCACTACACGTGGCTATTGATGCACTCATTTATCGCGCTTGAAAGTAGTATTTAGCAGTATAAGGCCTGGCTTTTACCACTGCATGGTGTCCTATAAAAGTTCTAAACAAGGGCTGGCAATATTAGTATGAGGTTGTTTCCTTGCTTGAGATTCGGCTCAGTAGGGTGACCACTTTTTATGTTATTCTAGTTTATATTTGTATACATCTTGATTTTAGGAAATTAATCATTCACAGGTATTGAAATATATTGTGCTCCTACTGCTGATGCGAGAGATGTATGGCAAGCATCAATGACCCACATTGCCGTAGAGGGTGGATGTTTCGTTCTATCAGCCAATCAATTCTGTCGAAGGAAGGATTATCCCCCACCTCCAGAGTATGTTTTTTCGGGCACTGAAGAGGAACTTACTCCAGATTCTGTTGTCTGTGCTGGAGGAAGTGTCATTATATCACCATCAGGGATGGTTCTTGCAGGACCTAATTATGATGGGGAAGCACTCATCTCAGCAGATTTAGGTATGTTCTTGTCACTTGTCATTAATTGTTTTAGTTTTGCTAAACTTAAATATTGAGTTTATGAACAATACTCTTTGTAAGCTGTGGTAATTGTTATGTATGCGGTAATTATTTCTTAAAATGATATAGCTAGTTATTAGATTTCAATAGCACCAAATATTCTATTGTCTATTTGTTAGAATAAATGTTTAACAGTTTTTTTTTCTTTCACTCCATCTTTATGTTGAAAAAATGACTGTGGATTATGTCCTAAGCCTTGTGTCATGTGTTTAATTTCTCATTTGTTTATTGTTTTGAAAACATATCTCTGATTTTGACAAAGATAAAGTTTCTTGTAGATCTTGGAGAAATAGCAAGAGCAAAATTTGATTTTGACGTGGTTGGACACTATTCGAGGCCTGAAGTGCTTAGCTTGACTGTAAGGGATCATCCAACTAACCCAGTTACTTTTACGTCATCATCTCCAAAAACTGAAGGCTTGCAGAAGTCATAGTTGTATTTGCCGGCCAGCAGTTGTAAGTGAAGCTGGTTAAATGTAAAAACTCTTCTTAAGAAGGGGATTGTTATTGTCAAATATTGCATGGTTGGTGATGTTATATTATCCTGTACAGACAAGCTTCATGTAGCATTGGAATCAATAATTTTGTCTGCACGGGGGCAAATGTGTTTGATATTGAAGTCTTAATTGTAAATTGGTTATACATTCTACATATTCTCTTAGTTTCAGATTTATTCCATTTCTAGTCATCACGACCACTTGATTTTATCTATGATGATATTCATTCCAATTGAGCTTTATAAGTTAAGAACCCTAATGTGGAATGGGTTTTAAGCTGCTGATAGAGTTCAGTGTTAGGTAGAGTAGCATAGTGCTTGTTCATTGATAACTTAGGAATCATTAAAATCATGTTCGGAATAGAAAATTGTACACAATTTAAGAAATGTTTATATATTAGTATTTTGTTATATAAGCCATGGCTGCTACCACAGCATAGTGTCCACAGAGGCAGGTAGGCAATAGCTGACTGCATTACCATCCAGCTCTCAGCAATGTTTTGTGTGTGTGTATTATTAATATAACAGAGCAAAAAGTGCGAATACAATCATTAAGGTAGAAACTGCATTATTATTTTGCAGAAAAATTGAGTACTGCATAAGGTACAAGATAGATATCACTTCTGTTAAGTTGTTGGCCATGTTCTTTAACTCCAAGACCTCCTTTTAGAGAAGCATAGGGTTTTCCCGCAAAATAGTGTGTTCTGTTTTATCTTTAACCAAATGCAGAGCCTTTCATCAGGTAGATAAACTTTGACTGAAATGGTTATGTATCAGGTGAGAACTATGAGAGGATGCTTACTGCTTTGACTGTTATTGATGCTCCTTCTGAATCTATGTTCCGAGTCTTCTGACTAGTCTCTCCTTTATATGACAAAGTTCAGAAACAACTGTAGCAATATCCATTCGCTCTCTTTGCAGTTCAGCAGAGCAAGCAACTCCAATTTTAATTACAGAAATCAAGCATTCATGAATGAGAATGTGTTGATTTGGAGCCCTATTCCTGTTGCGGTTGGTGTTGCTACTACTTTCATCTTCTGTTTGAAGAAGCTTGACATCTACAATTTTTTCCACACCAGTAGAAACACCCGTCAGAGCAAAGTTATGCAGATTCAAACCATCTCTAAACATGATATCGGTTGGCCTTTTCCCTGTGAACATCTCCAACAACAATATGCCATAACTGTATATATCGCCCGATGTTGACACCTCGCTTCCCATGCCATACTCTAATTACATACACAAAGTATAGATTGAAAATTTCATTTAAAGAAAAATAAAATGATCCAGAAAGCGAACCCTTGCTTTATGCAGGTGTGGCCAAATGTTGAAAATCCATAACCCTTATTAACCACAATATTCATTGATCAATTATGCAGTGCTAAAATTAAGAAATAGAATCATAAAATTATAATTGGTAAAAAATGAGAACCCATCAATAAGTGCTTTTTTTTTTTTAAATAAATAAATAAAAGACAAGTTGTCTGTGACATAATTATTCCAACATAGTTAGATTTTTTAACATTATGGAAAAACTTTACCTGGGGCAGTATATCCTATGGAGCCTCTTATTCCAAAAGAACTAGTTTGTTCTGAGGAAAATGGATGGGAAGCATCTGGGAGGAACCTCACCAATCCAAAATCTCCAATATGAGCATTCATGTCATTGTCCAAGAGAACATTACTTGGCTTTAAATCACAATGAACTATTGGCACATGACATCGATTGTGCAAATAATCCAGAGCATTTGCCACACCCAGGGAAATGTTTACCCTCTCAATAAGACTCAAATGCTTCTGTTCTTCTTCCAAGTTTTCTCTATGATTTGGATGTAGCCACTCTTCTAGGCTCCCATTAACCATAAACTCATAGACAAGAGCTTTGAAATCATTTCCCTAAAAATCAATACTTGAACATGCAGTTATAATTCTGACAAGATTTCGGTGCTTGATCCGTTTCAAGGCTTTACATTCAGCTATAAAACTTTTTGATGCTCTTGAAGTTTCAAGGTTTAGTACTTTCACAGCAACAGCTTGTGTTTCTGGCTGATTCAGGATTCCCTTATATACAGAACCAAAACTTCCAGCACCAATCAAATTTGCTTCAGAAAAGCCATCAGTAGTTTTAAGAAGATCTCCATATGATACTTGCAAGAAAGTTTTTCCAAATGGTAATCCCAAATTTGCCGACTTGCTTCTTTTCCTCCACACACAAAATATAAGCAAAAGCATCATAACAATCAATGCAACAAGTCCACAGGCAACTGAAACAATGATTACCTTCACCTTGTTAGAGAGTTTATGCTTTTTGTACAAATTGGTGGAGCAGCTAGACAAGTTCAATTGAGGAATACCTCCACATAGCTTAGTGTTTCCCACTACAGAAAGTGCACTTGCATTGCTGAACACTTCCTGAATTGGTACCTCACCTTCAAAATCATTGAATGATAAATTCAGAAGCTGCAACGAACAAAAAGTCTGCAAATACAGTGGGATTTTTCCAGTCAAGTTGTTGTGAGAAAAGTCAATTTGTTCTATTCCTCTCAAAGAAGCCAAAGATGAGGGAATGTTTCCTTGCAATGAGTTTCCCTGCAAATACAAATACGTCAAGCCCGTGCATCTACCAAGAGTTTCAGGAATTTCACCGGTCAACTTATTTTCTCCAAGAGCCAGATATGGAATATCTACCAGATTACCTACTTCCATAGGGATGGGACCAGTCAGCCTATTCAGGGATAAATCTAATCCCTGAGATAAGGATGACAAGCCAATAAGTTGTTTCGGTATAGGACCGGTGAGATTGTTTTGAGAAAGATCCACTATTGTCAAACTCGTACATCCTCCAAGACTCGATGGTATGCTCCCCTGCAAGCTGTTTGAGGCTAGAAAGAGTACGCTTAACAATGTCAAATTTCCCAAAGAAGAAAGTATAACTCCTGAGAGTTTATTTACGTCCATAACCATCCGATATAGTTTTTGTAATTTAACCATTGAGGTGGGTATAGAACCAGTCAATTGGTTGTGATCCATATTTAACACCTCCAAGTTGATGAGATTTCCAATACCAGTGGGAATGCTTCCTCGTATCCAATTACTTGCTAGTGCTAACACCTGAAGATTTGTTGACAAGTTGCTCACCGATTCAGGCAGAGTTGCTTCAAAGTTGTTGAAAGAAATCTGCAAGGTGTCCAACTCTGTGCAGTTTACAAGGGAGGTGATGAAATTCAAGTCGTCATCCTCGCGTAATCCGAGATTATTAAGGGCAATATGCAGACTCCGCAGATTGGAAAGGCTTGCTAAACTGGGCACTTTACCTGTAAGCTTGTTTCTTGCAATTTCAAAATATGCGAGGTTTGATGCGTTGGAAATGGATTTTGGAATTGGTCCATGGAATTGATTTCCACTGAAAAGAAAATATTCCAGGTTTGGAAGGGTGTGAGCAAGGTCAGGTGGCAGGCTTCCACTGAGTAGGTTATCAGACACTGAGAGTATTCTAATTGAAGAGAGATTGTATATGGAGGTAGGAATTGTACCGGACAAGTTGTAATTTTGTCCAAGCCCCAGAACTCTCAACCTCTTCAGCTGGCCAAAGCTAGATGGAATTCTTCCCTGCAGGATGTTCTGGCTCAATCTTAACTCTGTAAGAAAAGACAGATTGCCAAAAGAAATGGGTATTTCTCCAACTAAATTGTTGGAAACCATTTCAAGCACCTCGAGCTTGGATATAGAGCCTATATCTTTGGGAAGTTTGCCACTGAGATCGTTTCTGGATAGCACTAGGTACTGAAGCCTAGAACAGTGGGAGATGTTGTGTGGAATTTCACCACCAAAGGAGTTGTTGTCGAGGTATAGTTCTCTCAGCCGGAACAAACGGCCAATTTGTGGAGGAATTTGGTGAGTGAAACTGTTGTTGGAGAGACTTAATATTCTAAGAAAACTCAAATTTCCAACGTGGGGAGACAGCGTACCTTTGAGCTTGTATGAATGGAGGTCCAAGACGGTGACTCTGTTGTGCCTTGGGGTACAAGTAATGCCCTGCCACTCACAGAATTGTAGAGATGCATTCCAGGAGTTGAGAATTCCAAGAGGGTCTTCTACTTGAGCCTTAATTGCAAGCAAGGAAAGCCTATCTGTATGGTTATTTCCTCCAAAAATTGGTGGTATAGAGGCTAAAGAGATAAACACAAGAAAAGTTTGCATGAAAACTGACCCAAATATGCAAAAATGAAAGCCTGAAAGCTCATCCATTTGTGCTGGAAAATGGACATACAAGAGAATAGAGTAGAGTGAATGACTGTTTTGGGAGCTTAATTAATTTAACTTCTTTTTTTTTGCCAAGGGGTATGGATATGTTATTTATATGAATGAATGTTGGTGATTGACCAAAAGTAGTCATAAGCGTTGATTTCAATGGAAGCAACTACATGAATGTTAGTGAGCCTTTCGTACGGAAGAAAAGAAATTACATGAATAAGTGAGAGAGCATTGATAACTTTTATAACCCATATTTTATTATATTTTAGTTAAAATAATGCATCAGCCAAAGAATTATTAGTTTCTCTGTAACATCATTAAGTAATATTTATTAATGCATCGAAGATATTTATTCTTCCAAAACACCCAAAAAGATAACAATATATTAATTATTGTTAGTATTTGCTAAGATGAAGATTTTTATTCGATAAAAGAAAGGTGGAAATTAAGTAGCAAGAAAAGAAAATGAGTAGTGGGATAACCACTTCATTGTGTCGGATATAAAATTTCCACAAGACAATTATATACCCTCTGAACGAAAGCAAACTTTGTTAATGGAAAAACATGACTTGCAGAGATCCGTTCCAAGATTAATTCAGCACAAAAAGGGAAGCAATTAACAAAATTGGTGGTCAAATTGTGCAGAAATATATATATATATATATATATGAAAATTGTATAGTATAAATATCCATTCTATTTTTAAAATTTAAATCATCATTAATAATTTTTATAGTGTTGATCCGCAAGTTTTAACTTATGAAACATCATTGATAATTTATTATCAGTGACAGTTTCGTCACTAAAAAAATCAACTGCAAATATATTATTAATGGCTATATATATTTTAAAATGACGTGGATATTTGCTTATAAAATAATCCTTCTAACTTAAAATAATCCTTCTTACTTTTGTTCTAGGGAATTATGAAACTTTTTAATTTGTTTGGATGTGTAGACTATAAAGACATCTTTAAAATAAAACTTAATTAAATATTATTTATATTAAAGTCTAAGATTTCATCACTGTAAAAAGAAACTTATGCTTCTCATCTGTGGAGGCCAAAGTGAAAATTTTCATATGACTTTCTTTTGCACTTTTTTTGAAGAATTCTTTTTTCTTGATTTTTTTTAAAAATTCTTACTGACTTGATTCTGCAGAAGGTCTTTGTCGATGCCACACCGATGCCAGTTTATGCCCCTATTTTTTATTTTACATGTCACAAATTCTTTGATGGTAAAAGCAGATGCACAATTGACCGTTGATACAGAATTTAACATCAATAATTACCATACAAGTGCCTCAATCTTTTATTAATGTACGAACCAAAACCATATATATTTGGTGTTTGATACACCAATTAAGTTCAAGAAAATAAAAAAGTTGATCCTTTGGCTAAAACGGCCTTAATTTCTGAATGAATAAGATTGTGTCAAGGATCAAATTGGATTGCTTAAAATTTGACTGACATTTCAATTAAATTCGATTTAAGAATCTCATAAATACTCACCCAAAAAGAAGAGGTGAAGCATGACCAAAATAGTACTCCAGTACTGTCTCAGTCATATACCTGAAGACACCGCACAAGTTTACAAAGCTTTGTTTTATACTTCAGTCTCTCTATTCGCATTCCGGAGACAAGGATGGGAAGAAAAAGCATTGACCAGAGCCTGTACATTTACACCGTACATGTGTTTTGCTGAAGTTACTAAACTATTTTATTCTGATGTAATATTATTATATTTGAGAATTTTTACAGCACAACTATTTAAAATGGTTGTACTTAAACAATTAATATTTATAAATAAAGTAACATTGTCTGTAGCTAAGGTATGTCCATAAATGAAGTAACGTTACCAAAATTCATGATGGAGTAACAGTATCCGTACATAAAGTAACAAAATATTTAACTAAATAATATTAATACGTTACTCCGTTTATGGACAATGTTATCTCATTTATCGATAATGTTACTTTGTTTATAGATAATGTTATTTTATTTAAAGATATAGTTGTTTCAGTACAGCCATTTTAATAGTTATACTCTAGAAAGAGATTATATTTATAGGCTATCAGTTTAGCTATTCTAATTTTCTAGTGTGGAATTTTTGTGCTATTGTAACTTGCATAAGGTGCAATATAGACATCACTTTTGTCAAATTGGTGGTCATATATTACAACCCCACGACCTCCTTTCAACGAAGCATAGGGTTTTCTCAAAACCAGGGTTGCTCTGTTTTAATCAAATACTGAAAGTTAAGAAAGTTAGAGAGCCTTTCATCGTATAGACGCTATACGAACCAATATTACCACCAACATTTGGGACTTGGTACAACAAAAATTTCTCACTACCTATATAATATTACCTAAAAATAACAATAAATACTATAATCATCTCATTGGATTTCCAAACACTGTAACAGAAAAGCAGAAGCTAAATCAAAAGCTTGTGAATTTTATATTCCTCCAATTTTGACCTTTATAAGACAAAGTTGAGCAACGAACTCAACAATATAGTAGAAAACTTATGTATTAACTAGCCATAACGAAGTAAGTTTATTTTTGCTAGCAATAAGACTGAATGATTTGTTTACTGATTTTTCAAGTGAATCTCTAGACATATTCTCTGTGTAATTATTTAGTTGGCCTATTGGACTGAAAAAACATATAATTTATTAAAAATTTAAT